>LNAC01000194.1:1460237-1582686 GCA_002007465.1 Ailurus styani | reverse complement strand
TCAGTTTATTTCTCAGAGTCCACAGTCTCATCTTTCATCTCCCCCTCCAATTTGCCCCAATTTAGCTTTCCTTTCCTTCTCCTAATGTCCTCCATTTTATTCCTTATGTTCCACAAGTAAGTGAAACCATACAATAATTGACTTTCTCTGCTTGACTTATTTCACTCAGCATAATCTCCTCCAGACTGGTCCATGTTGATACAAAGGTTGGGTATTCATTCTTTGTGATGACTATGTAATATTCCATTGTATATATGGACCACATCTTCTTTATCCGTCTCGGCTCTTTCCACAGTTTGGTGATTGTGGATATTGCTGCTATGAACATTGGCATAGTTCTCTTTTTTGTGTGTGTGATGTCTCTCTGATTTGGCGTCAGGGTAATGCTGGCCTCATAGAATGAATTTGGAAGTTTTTCTTCCTTTTCTGTTTTTTGGAATAGTTTGAGAAGAATAGGCAGTAATTCTCCTTTAAATGCCTAAGTAGAATTCTTTAGAATTCACCTGTGAAGCCATTTGGTCCTGAATTTTTGTTTGTTGGAGGGATTTTTTATTATTGATTAAGTTTCTTTCCTGGTTATTGGTCTATTCGGGTTTTCTATTTCTTCCTGTTTCAGTTTTGGTAGTTTATATGCTTCTAGGAATTTATCCATTTCTTCTAGGTTGTCCATTTATTGGCATATAGTTTTCATAACTTTCTCTTGTAATTGTATTTCTGTGGTGTTGGTTATTTCTGCTCTCATTTGTGATTTTATTTAATTGGGTCCTTTCTCTTTTCTTTTTGGTAAGTCTGGCTAGGGGTTTATCAATTTTATTAATTTTTTCAAGGAGCCAGCTCCTGGTTTCATTGATCTGTTCTATTGCTTTTTTAGTTTCTATATCATTTATTTCTGCTCCAATCTTTATTATTTCCTTCCTTTTACTGTTTTGGGATTTGTATGTTGTCCTTTTCCTATCTCTAGATGTAAGATTGTTTGAGATTCTTCTTGTTTTTTGAGGTGGGTCTACTGTGGACTACTAGGTACTTCCCTCTTAGGACCACTTTTGCTGCATCCCAAAGCTTATACCATTGTGTTTTCATTTGCATTTGTGTCCATGTATTTTTTTAGTTTCTTCTTTGATTTCCTGGTTGACCCGTTCATTCATGTTGTTTAACTTCCTTGTATTTGTGGTCTTTCCAGATTTTTTCTTATGGTTGACTTCTAGTTTCATAACGTTGGGGTCAGTAAAGGGGCATGGTATGATTTCATTCTTTTTGTATTTGTTGAGACCTGTTTTGTTACCTATTATGTTGTGATTTATTCTAGAGAATGTTCTGTGTGCTCTTGAAAAGAATGTGTATTCTGCTGTTTTAGCCCATCTGGTCCAGCGTGTCATTCAGAACCACTGTTTCTTGTTGATTTTCTGTTTAGACGATCTGTCCATTGATGTAAGTGGGGTGGTTAAGGCCCCTAATATTATTGTATTATTAATAGTTCCTTTATTTTTGTTACTGATTGTTTTATATATTTGGGTGCTATCATTTTCAGTGCAGAAACATTTACAATTGGTATATCTGGTTGAATTGTCTCTTTATGATTATTGAAAATGCCCTTCTTTGTCTCTTGTTACAGTCTTTGTTTTAAAAGTCTAGTTTGTCCAATGTAAGTATTGCTACTCCAGCTTTCTTTTGACATCTATTTGCATAAAAAATATTTCTCCATCTCCTCACTTTCAATCTGAAGGTATCTTTCGGTCTAAAATGACTCTTGTAGGTCGCGTATAGATGGGTCTTGTTTTCTTATCCATTCTGACACCCTATGTCTTTTGATTGGAACATTTAGTCCACTTATATTTAGAGTTATTATTGATATGTATTTATTGCCATTTTATTACTCGTCATTGTTTTGGAAGACTTTCTCTGATCCTTTCTTGTCTTTATCTCATATTTTGCTGGTTTTCTTTCCTGGTATATTTGGATTTCTTTCTCTTTATTCTTTGCATGTTTATTAGTGGGTTTTGATATTAGTCACCATTAGGTTTGTATATAACCTCTTTTGCAAATAGCAGTCTATCTTAAGTTGATGGCTGTTTAGATTTGCACCCATTCTTCTCTCTGCACATTTTGAGTATATGTTATTACATTTTATATCCTTTTTTGTGTGTGAGTTCCTTGACTGAATTTTACAGAAGTATTCATTTTTACTGCTTTGTGTTTCCTGCATTTATACTGTCACTTTTGTTTTCTCCTTTCCATTCAAAGAGTCCCCTTTAATATTTCTTGCAGGGCTGGTTTACTCATCACAAACTCTTTTAGCTTTTGTTTGGGAAACTCTTTATCTCTCCTTCTATTCCAAGTGGTAGCCTTGCTGGATAGAGTATTCTTGGCTGCACATTTTTCCTATTCAGCATTTGAATGTATCGTGCCACTCCCTTCTGGTGTGCCAAGTTTCTGTTGAAAAATCTCTTTCAACAGAAAACCCTAGCTTTATGGGTTTTCCCTTGTAAGTTAATGACTTCTTTTGTTGCTTTAAAGATTTTTTTTTACCACTATATTTTGCAACTTTAATTACAGTATGTCTTGGTTTGGGCCTGCTTTTGTTGATTTTGATGGGAGTTCTCTCTGCCTCCTGGATCTGTATGTCTGTTCCCTTCCCCAGATTACAGAAGTTTTCAGCCATTATTTCTTCAAATAAATTTTCTGCCCCCTTTTCTCTTCTTCTTTTAGGATGCCTCTAATACGAATGTTATTATATTTAGTAGAGTAACTGAGTTCCCTGAGTCTATTCTTGTTGCATAATTCTTTCTTTCTTTTGTTCAGCTTCATTGCTTTCTGTTACTTTTTCTTTTAGGTCATCAGTTCTTTCCTCAGTTTCTTCCATCCTGCTGTTCATTGCATCAAATGTGTTTCTAATCTCATTTATTATGCTCTTCATCTTTGATTCTTTTTTAACTCTTTATGTTTGTGGTAAGGGTCTTACTGATGTCTTCTATTCTTTTCTCAAACCCAGTGAGTAGTCTTATGATTGTTGCTTTAAATTCTCCATCAGGCATGTTACATGTATCTGTTTCACTTAGATCTCTGGGTGTGGCCTTATCTTGTTCTTTCATTTAGGATAAATTACTCTCTTCACATTTCGTCTAAGTTGCCACCACCTTATAAGTGTTAGAAAAGCCAGTTATGTGTCCTGCTCTTGAAAGTAATGGCCTTACGATGAAGAGGTCATGTAGTGTCCAAGGCCTGTCACTTCAGGGAATGTCATCAATGTGCACTCTGTTGTGTTCTGGCTGCTCTATCCTTCAGGCCAGTCATTTGCAGAGGCTCTCCTTGTCTGCTGTGGGCATTGTTTCATCCCTGGCCTGAATGTGTTGTGTTTTAACTAGGTTTACTCTGATCTGCTTAGAAAATGAGACCTATCACCACCTGCACTGGAACTGAGGCCCTACAGAACTCTCTGGGCAGGAGACTTAGTGGGGGCAGGGGTTTATGCTGGTCTTCTTGAGGAGGGGCCCACCAAGCTAGGACTGAGGCATGTGTGACGAGAAGGGCAGTTCTACTAGAGCACGGAGGGGTGGGGCTTGGTGAAAGCGAGTTAGGCAGCCAGTGTTACCCGCAGGTGGCTCTCTGTTTATACTGAGTGGTGGGAGGAGGAAACGGCACTAGCCAGCTCCTTTGTTCCTGGGGGGATATGTCCACGAACATTGCCTCTCAGGGATATGCTCAAGAAGAGCAAATAATCTTCCACCGTATGCCCCAGGCACTCTTCAGACTGCTGTTTCCATGATATCTGCCCCCAAATTGTTTGTCTGCCTTCTCTCCAGAAGTACCTTCTAGGCTCTATCCCAGGCAAGCCTGCTGACCTTTAAAATTCCAGGCTTTAAGCCCTGCTGGTTGCAAGAAGTCATAAAATTCAGCCCCTTTCATTTTCCAAGCCAGTGGCTCTTAGGGAAACATTCTTCTTATGCATTCCCCTGGGTGCTCCTCTCTCTCTCTCTCTCTCTCTCTCTCTCTCTCTCTCATTCTCTCATTCTCTCATTCTTGCTCTCACTTCTCTGTGACCTCCCTCCCTCCTCTTCACAGCAGCTTCAGTCCGTTGCTCCCCTAAACCACGTCTCCATGCTTTATGCCTTCTTCAGTGTAGCCTCTTTTCTCCCTTTAGTTGTGGAGTTCTGTCAGTCTTCAGGTCAATTTCTGGTATATATAGGATGATTTGATAGTTATCTAGTTGCATTTGTGGGACTAGGCAAGCCTAACGTCCTTCTAATCTGCCGCCATCCTCTCCCAAACCAGGTTTTTCCTTTTTATGGCTGTGGAATTTTCCATTTTATGGGTATACAGTTTGCTGATCTGCTCACCAGTAGACAGTCCTTGGAGTTGTTTTGTATTTTAGGCTCTTAAGAATACAGCTATTATGAACATTTGCATAGAGGCCTTTGTGTGGACATATATTTCTGTTTCTCTTGAGTAAATACCAAAGGATAGAATTGGTGGGTCATTTGTTAAATGTATTTTACTTTGTCAGAAACTGACATGTTGTTTTCTAAAGTGGTTCTACCATTTTACATTCTTACTGGAAGTATAGCTGAGTATCACTCAGTTCCTTCATCTCACCAACACTTGGCTATAGTTGATCTTTTTAAGTTGACCATTCTAAAAAGTGTGTAGTGGTATCTTATGGTTTTTATTTATATTTTCCTTCTGAATAATGATATTAAGCATCTTTTCATTAAAATGGATTAGTAGAGAAGATATGTTTGTCATCCATATATTCTCTTTGGTGAAATACCTGTTCATTTTTTTTTTAATTGTGTTTATTTTCTTGTCCGGTTTTGAAAGTTCTTTATGAATTTTAAATACAAGTTCTTTGTCAGATTACATAAGCTTAGCAAATGTTTTCTGCCAGTCTAGTTTGTCCTTAAAGGCTAATAGTTTTGTTTTAAGATATCACTCAGAATTGACTATTTTGGATTGTTTTTACTGTGTATTATAGGCCTTTTCAGTGTGTCAGTTCAAGTCTTTATTTCAAGAAAGTTTTCTTGAATTACAGATTTAAGTGCTTTTTCTACTTCATTATTTTGTATTTTGTCTTTTTTATTTATTTTTTATTTTTTTTAAAGATTTTATTTATTTATTTGACACAGAGAGAGAGAGAGAGAGATCACAAGTAGGCAGAGAGGCAGGCAGAGAGACAAGGAGAGGAGGAAGCAGGCTCCCTGCTGAGCAGAGAGCCCGATGCGGGCCTCGATCCCAGGACGCTGAGATCATGACCTGAGCCGAAAGCAGAGGCTTTAACCCACTGAGCCACCCAGGCGCCCTGTATTTTGTCTTAAACTGCAATTATTTGTATATTGTATTTTCTTTATCTTCTGTATTTCTTTACCTTTTCTCTGATCTCTTACTTTTTAATTTACATTTCATTTTCTTAGCTCTTTTCGTTTATGTTTTCTAGTTCTTTTACTTATTTTTGGTCATATCTTTTCTCCCATGGGTGGCTTGTATGCCTTTGTGCTTCACAAATGGTGTCATTCTCCACTGGGACATTTTGCATGTTATTCCCCTCACCAAGCATTGTATAAGTAGAAGCATCTTTGTGGAATGATAATGTCTTAACAGTGATATGCCATGGTAGTGGAGCTGTTAACTTCAACCAAAATATGTCACTATGTATATCATAATATTCATACTGTGGTATATCACCACTTAATTATGTTTATAGAAGTAAACTTTCAGTATCGGTTTCAAAGCAGTGAATACATGCTGCTGAAAAGGAAAATAGATAAGAAATTCTTTTTTACTAGCTGTCACTGCTGTTGCTTTTTAATACATATGTTAATTCTCCATGATTTTGTGTTTTAGTTGAATAGCATTTGTATTAGCAGATAATACCTTCTATTTGTATCTGCAAAGTGACCTCTCGCTTTGGCAAGTTGGGGTCGGGGTAGAGGTATGTGTTTGTATTAGTGTGTTCATGTTTGTTGTTTTTGTAAACCCTCAGATAGAACTGAGAGACTTTCTAGTTCATCTTTCTATCTTTAGACAGGGTAATATTTAACCCACTTAAACATTAAAATATCTTCTATTTGAGTTCCCAGATTGAGAGTTCCTACAGTCTCCTTGGTAACTCATGTCAGCATTTTTCAACTAACTGGCAGCAGAGTAGTCTAGTTGAAGAAAGAGTTTTAAAAGAGAAAAGATTTTGTTTTTCTCCGTCATTAAGTAGATAAACGAGCATCCATTTGTTTAAAGCACTTAGTTTGTGTCAGGAAAGTAGTAAGAAGGGCCTGCTAACTAGAGAACATGAGCAGAGGTACTTGGAAGAAGTTGGGGAAGTTCAGGGCCTATTTACAGAGTAGCAGTATTTTGGTTGAATGTAACCACGATGTAGTCTTGAAAGTTCATGGCTGTGAAATTCCTTTTTTTTAATCTAATAATTTAATTTTTAAATGGGACAATATATAGTTTATTTTTTTAGGAAAATAAGCAATAAATTATTGCTGTATGGATTCAAACATTTGTAAGACCCACATGTGCTACATGAAAACCATGGGAAAGATCTTTGAGTCTTTCATAATTATTATTATTTAATAAATAATTTCAGGTTTTCAGTAGTGAACACAATTTTTATTCTCATATATGTATTTTATAGTATTAGGTATTTTCAGAATCGGATACCATCACTTACTTTGGTGCATGTTCTTTGAAAATATATTTGGCTCTACTTGCACAGGGAATATAAAAGTGCTATAGTTGGCAGTGTTTTGGAAATAAAATACCTAGTCTTTGTGTGTGTAGGCTTGAGGACTTTAACATTGTGATGGTTTTACTATAATTTTTAGAAAACATCTGTCATTGAATATCATTTTTTTAGTTGTCATGGAAATGATGAAAGTTATTTTACAAGAAAGTTAATGAATTGTACTTCAGTTATTATTTCCAAATAGCATAGTGGGAATGATGGCAGAGCACGTAACCTGTAGTTCATCTTCTCAAACCCTTGTTCACAAGTTGTCTTTTGTCACTAGTGTTTTTTCTTTTTCATTGCCTGTGAACTTTCTCAACTCACTCTTTGGTTGTATGATAGTTGCTCTATTTTATACTTATTATTCATTTTTAAAGTCCCAGGATACCATGCAATAGTAAATGCTATAGCTTTCTACCTAAATTGGTAAAAGCAACTTATTATTTAAAAGTATATAAGGAAAAACTGATGAGGAATGGTTACCTTATTTTGGATTTTACCTATTAATAAGAATTTAATATCTTGTTTCCCTCTAAAATTTGCAAATAATTATTTTTAAAATTTTCTTCCTGTTAGACTTTTGAAGATTTTAAAAATGACAAGCAAGCTGTAGAATATCAACAACGAATAGTGGATATTTTGTTAAAAGTAAGTATTCTGAGAACAGATGTCTTTGTATTGATGTTTGTTTGTTTGTTTATTTGGGGGGAGGGGCACAGGGAGAGAGAGAGAATCTTAAAAAGGCTCCATGCCCACTGCAGAGCCTGATGCAGGGCTCGATCTCGTGATCCTGAGGTCATGACCTGAGCCAAAATCAAGAGTCATACATATACTTAACCAACTGAACCGTCAGGTGCCCCATATTGATGTTTACTATAAGAAAGTTGAATTGTTTTATAGCAAGTTCTAAAATGATCCTATTTAATGAAGCAATGTATTCAAATCATTTAAAAATTTTATTGTAGTATCTTTATATTCCGAACCTGAGTGAAATACTAATCATTCTTTCCAAAAAAAATTTAATGTATCTCAGCTATAGACTGGATATAGGATATAGGGTACTACTGTGAAATGCATATTGTGGTAATTGCTATATTAGTATGATTATGTGAAATAATGGTGAGTAACTTCAGAATGCTTTGATAAAATAATTAATGGGGAGAATCTTCTTCCGTCTCATACCAGCATTGCTGTATTGCTTAGGTGGTGCTGTCATCTGACCGTGGCACTGAAACGATGGGCACAACTTCAGAATGATTAGAGGCACACAGACATGATCATCTCAGTTTAAATCTAACCAGATTCAGTCCAAAGCTATTTTGAGATCCATGCTGCTGCTAATGAATGAATGCAGAGACAGATTCTTTTCCTTTCCATCTGCATAGCTTGAAACAGGCCAGTTTCTTCTTGTAGTTGAAATCTTAGAATTTTCGTCCTGTTCATTTGGCTATAAATGAAGATATCTTCCTCTTAGTGAGTCTTAGATTATTTTGGGCAAGAGAGCAAAATTAAAATGTTTTCTAATTGTATGTGACTCTAATGCATTACATTTATAATCTTTATAATTTTCGAAGCATATTGATATACATTATCTTATTTGAGCTATTTATTGACCTTGTAAGATAGGCAGTGATGAGTGTGAGAATAGGATTCGCTAAGCCTCCAAATAATGCCAGTTTGACCCAGGTAGGTGGTGTGGAGGATTTTTATTTGGATTTCCTAAATGGTCTCACTATACCCAATCTTGTCCTCCTTTAATTTGTGGTCTTATCTTTCTTTTATTCTTCTGTGGCTCCCTATTGGGTCCGTTGGAATTAAGTTCCACTGTGAGAGAAAATCAGAATAACAATAGTTTAATTGTGATGGGAATTTATTTTTCTCATAAAAGTCTGGAGGTCAACAACCTGTTCTGGTGGAGTGGCTTCACAGACTTATCAGGGTGCAGATACCTTCTGCTTTAACTGTTCTTATTCTTAATACATGGTTTCTGTCTTTTGGTCCAAAATACCTGCTTGGGCTCTAGCCATCAGGTCAACATTCTAGCCAATCTGAATGCAGAAAGAGATGAAGAGAGTTCCCTCTCTCTAAGAAGACTTTTTAGAAGTTGTATACTACTATTCAGCTTATAACATGTTGATCAGAACTTAGATATATTGGTTCTCAGCTGCTAAGAGAGACTGAGAAATGTACTCCGAGAAATGTTCTGGGTGACCATGTGTTTAGCCTAAAATGAGGAGTTCTGTTTCTAAGTTAAGAGAGAAGAGCAGATGTTGGAGCACAATTACTGGTTTCTGTTATACTCATCTAAAGTTGTTGAACATGGCATCCAAGATCCTTCTGTATTTTCTGGTCCCTGATTACTTCTTTATAACTGCTCTCCTCTCCTGTCCCTAACACACCCCCTGTGGCACACATGCTCTTTATATTATGAACTTCTCAACCATATTAAATTACTGCAATTCACTGAACTGTGTCATCTCGGTGTCTTATGTTCTTTGTGTAAGTTTTCTTTCATCCCATCATGCCTTTCCTTCCCTTTCTCTGCCTGGCAAATTCCTAACCATTTTCCAAGACATAACTCAAATATCCATGAGAAACTTTCAGAATCCTTTCCACACTTTCAGTTTGATTAGTTGCCCCTTCTCTGTGTTCATACAACACTTGATGTTGCACATAGCACGCTATATGGGAATTGTTTACATGTTTATTTTCCTGCCTAGAGTTGAGTTTCCAGTAAGCAGAGACTGTGAGGATTTTTGTGTGTGTCATTGTTATAACATCCTCAGAATATGTCCAGCACAATGCCTGCTTGCTGGTAGGTGTTGAAGACATGTTTGCAAGTTGATTGAATGGGAATTTGAATTTAAAACTATACCAAGTTGGAGGAACAATCCAAATGAAGAGAATAATGCTCCTTGAAGTACTTAAACTATTGTAGTTGGTGAATTGCTACCTTTGTATATTGTTTTGTATTGTTTACCTTGGGTCATTGAAGAATGAACTCTTGACATTATTTTCTCATTTCTGATGAAAAAGTTGTATTAACAAGTGTGCTGCTGACCGAGCCAGTGAAAATAGGATTGTAGGCAATGACCAGAGAACACTAGGTGAGCATCAAACCTAAGGTGATACTGTGTGTGCTGAATGGCTACAGACATGAAAGTAAAAAGCCGTTAATTTGTGACTTTGTATAAGATTGCTCAGAAAAATTTTTTAAGCATGGTCCCTGGAATAGGTAAGAGAAGAACAGAGAGAGACCAGAATTTTGAGGATGATAACCATTAGACACTTGGTGAGGTGGCAAGGGAATTGGCTGAGAGTTAGAACTGTGTTCTCAAAAGGTGTTCGTAGGATCAGATGGTAAAGTGGTTTACACCTAGAGAGAGCCGGGTCCGAAAGTTGAGTCCTAGGAAAGCACCTGCACACTGTAAGGGAGTGATGACAGAGTATTTTAAAGCGATGGAGAGAGTTCTTTGAATATTACCAGTTGGAATTTAGAAACACACAAAGATTATAACTTGAAGTATTCTCATACTCTGGTAATGATGAATTATGCACTTGAGCAAGCTGTGGTTGCCCAACTAAAGCAGGACGAGTTAAAGAAAGGGATACACCGCTAGCAAAATAAGAAGAGGTAGGCCAAAAGCTTTGCCCTGAGGGAACGTTTTACAACAGGAGCAGTCTTACACTTGATCTTCGGATGAGAGTGCAAGAGGGGACAGGACCAAGGGGACAGGACCGTCAGTAGAAGAGACAATTGGTAGTTCAGCTAATCCCAAATAATACCTGATCTTCCTTCCCTGTGTTCTGCATTTTCTTTTTTTGCTGATGGCATCATCATAGGCATCACCGATCAGGCTCAAGTCTGTCATTGTTTATTCCTCCTTTAGCCACACGTTTCCACACAGGTAAATCCTTGTCCTATTGCCATGCTCTCTGCAGGGCCTTTTGCACCTGTTCTTGCTTCTGTTTTCATGATCACTGCCCTGGTTCAGACCCCCTTGTCTCTCCGTTGGACCCCTGCAGTCACATGCATCTTGCCTGGGCTCTTTACCTTTTAACTCTTCCTTGTGTTATTTTATCCTGTTCACTGCCAACTGGATAATTTTCTAAGCACGGTGCTGATCATGACCGGCTCTCCTGGTTGAACATGTTCAATAGTGCCCCAGTTTTCTGTGGAATGACATTCGAAACCTCGTCTTTTCAGTCTGATTTCTCCCTCCTCCTCATGCGTGCTGCTGCAGTCTAGTAGAACACAGAGTTTCTTCAAACACACTTGTGTTTCCTGTGTCCATGCTTTTGTTCACACTCTTCTCTCTGCCTCGGTTGCTCTCTCCTTTCCCAACTTTTCTTGTTTTCAAATTCCCTTTCTCATTTTCTCCATTGTGCTTTCATAGCCATACGTTCCTTTATAATGTTGGTCAAATTGTGCCTTTTATTTACTTATTTTTTAAGATATTTATTTATTGGAGAGAGAAAGACAGCGAGAGTACACGAGTGGGGAGGAGAGGGAGAAGCAGGCTCCCCATTGAGCAGGGAACCTGATGTGGTCTTGATTTCAGATTTGATACCTGATTCTCCTTGCTTTCTTACTGATGACCTGAAGGCGTTTGCCATGCCATCTTACACCCAGGAGGTAGTCAGGAGGTGAGAGCTCATTCAGACCAGAGGAGTGCTTATGATTGGATAACTGTGTGTGATTGTGACAAGCCTGTTATCCTGAAATCATTTGTCTAAGGAACTGCTTGCAGACAGGGCAGAAGCCATTCACTTCACTGATTCCTAGGCTAGCTAACTTCCTTTCTGGGATACCTTCACTCTCAAGTTAACTTGCTTTAAAAAATAATAATAATAATAATTAATTTTTATTGAAGAATAATTGACATGCAATATTGTACTAGTTTCGGGTGCATAACATAGTGAGCAATTCGGTATTTACATACATTATGAAATGGCTACTGCAGTAAGTCTAGTTAGTTACCATCTGTCACTATACAAAGCTGTTACAGTATTATTGACTGTATTCCTTATGCTGTACATTTCATCTTTGTGTCTTATTTATTTTCTAACTGGAAATTTGTACCTCTTAATCCCATTTACCTGTTTTGTTCAAACACGTCCTCCCCTCCCCTCTGGTAACCATCCGTTTGTTCTCTGTGTCTATGTGTCCGTTTCTGTTTTGTTTGCTTTGTTTTTTAGATTTCACATATAAGTGAAATCATACGGTGTTTGTTTTTAACTTTCTTCACTTAGCATAATGTCCATCCATGTAGTTACACATGGTAAGGTTTCATTCTTTTTTATGGCTGAGTAATATTCCACTGTATGTATGGGAGTGTTATATGTATGTGTGTGTGTGTGTAACACACCACCTCTTTATCCATTTATCAGTGGAATTTAGGCTGCTTCCAAAGCTTGACCATTGTAAGTAATGCTGCAGTAAATATAGGGGTGCATGTATCTTTTTGAATTAAGGTTTTTGTTTTCTTCAGATAAATACTTACAGATGGAATTCCTGGATCATACTATTTTCAGTTTTTTGAGGACCCTCCATACTATTTTCCACAGTGGCTGCACCAGTTACATTCCTACCCACACTGTATGAGTCTCCTTTTATCCACATCCTTGCTGAACCCTTGCCCTTTCTCGTCTTTCTGATGCTAGCCATTGTGACAAGTGTGAGGTGGTACCTCGTTGTGGTCTTGACTTGCATTTCCCCAATGATTAGTGATGTTGAATATCTTTTCCTGTGCCTTCAGGTTTACCTTACTTTTAAACCCCAGAACTACCCTGTCCTTCCTGTGTTAGCAGGCAGCTTTTTGGTAGGGTTACTTAAATTTAATTTAAATTTAACCTTAGAAGAATTCTCTTTTAAGAATTCCAGAGGGAAACATGTTTAATATTTATTCAAAAGCTACCTCTAGCAATTCAGTTCTCATCCAAATTGTGCCTAGAAATATGTCCAAAATCATTAAAACGTTTTCCTTTCAGAATATGACAGTAGTTTGTGCTCTTTCTCTAAAATGGCATTGAACTCAGTTGTTCCACAGCCTGTAAAAGAATCTTTTCCTGAGTCTTCAGTAATAGGGCTTCCCGCCACCTTTCTAATGGTATAATTTCATGTCAGACCAGACAGTATATGGAATAAATGGTCTCTTTTTCTCACCAGGTTATGGTGGAGAATTCTGATTTTACTCCCTCACAAGTTGGTTGTCTCTTTACATTCCTTGCCCGGCAGCTTGCAAAGCCTGACAATACCTTGTTTGTAAACAGAACCCTTTTTGATCAGGTGAGTGTCTTTATTTTATTTTATTTATTTTTTTTTTTAAAGATTTTATTTATTCATTTGACACAGAGAGATTACAAGTAGGCAGAGAGGCAGGCAGAGAGAGAGGAGAGAGGAGGAACCAGGCTCCCTGCTGAGCAGAGAGTCCGATGTGGGCCTCGATCCCAGGACCCTGGGATCATGACCTGAGCCGAAGGCATCGGCTTTAACCCACTGAGCCACCCAGGCGCCCAGGTGAGTGTCTTTAATGATGAGAATTAGTTTTATTCTCTTTGCTACTCATAGAAAAATTGACTGGACTATACATTTTCTTAATAAAATAGCCTAATGTATAAATGTCTTATCAGGTAGGCACCTGTTCTGGTTTTTAATTTGGATTAAATTAGCTGGTTTTGGGGTTTGTTTTTTTTTTTATATTGGGTCTGGATAGTATGACTTTGCCTAGCAACTTGCTATCTTGGGAGTATGGCTTGTGGAGATTTGTTTATGGAAATTTTGTTCGCTATTATGCTGTTGCTCTAAATTGCCTAGAATTCTTTGCTCGAGAATTTTTCAATTTAAGAATTCATGCATCTAGGGGCACCTGGGTGGCTCAGTCGCTAAACGTCTGCCCTTGGCTCAGGTCATGATCCCAGGGTCCTGGGATCAAGCCCCACCTCGGGCTCCCTGCTCGGCAGGAAGCCTGCTTCTCCCTCTCCCACTCCCCCTGCTTGTGTGTTCCTCTCTCACTGTGTTTCTCCCTGTCAAATATATAAATAAAATCTTTAAAAAAATTAAAACAAAAAGAATTCATGCATCTCATTGATAGCATGTCTATGATGTTGATCATCTGGAAGAGAGATCACTATTAGAAAGTCTGAATTTCCTTGTAAATGACTTTGAAGGTATCTCCTAATCCCAGGGAAATATCTTGTCTATATCCACAGGTGGCAAAGAAAACACTTTTCATCTAGAGAAAGTTACCAGTAATGACTAGCATTTATTGAGCACTTTATAATACCAGGCTCTGTTCCAGGGTTTTGTTTTGTTTTATTTCGTTTTAAAGATTTTGTTTATTCATTTGAGAGAGAGAGCTTAAGCAGGGGAAGTGGCAGAGGCAGAGGCAGGCTCCTGGCTGAGCAGGGAGCCCTACTTGGGACTTGATCCCAGGATCAGGGGTTCCTGACCTGAGCCAAAGCAGATGCTTAACTGACTGAGCCACCCAGGTGCCCCTCTTCTAGGGCTTTATATGTCCATGTTGACTTATTGCCATTGTAATGGTAGCCCTGAGATTGGTGTAGTTGTTACCTTCTCTTCTGCAGATGAGGAAACTAAAGCCTGGAGAGACTATGTCACTCATCTGAGCCCATACTTAATAAGTGTTATTATTAGCAGTAAGTGTTATTATTAAGTGTTAATGAGGTTAAGACTCAAATTCAGGTGGCCTGACTCTATATAACGTCCATGCTTTGCCTGGTCCATGGTGTTCAGGGATCTTAAGGTTAAGGTGTGCAGATGGTGCTGTCTTCCTGCCATGTTTCTGAACAGTAAAGATAAGATAGATACATATTAAGTTGTTAACATCCTTGAGCCTGCTATGCCATGTAATAGGCCAGTCAGTCAGGAAGTTTCCATATATCTGTGGTGTTTGTTATGGCCAAGTGCCAATGAACTGATGATATAGAAAGGGTAGTTCCTGTTATTTTCATTACTACAGTGTTATGGCATCCATGTTAGTATCCAATAAAGAAAATACCTTTTCTTTGACCAGGTCCTTGAATTTCTCTGTAGTCCTGATGATGACTCCCGACACTCTGAAAGACAGCAGGTATGAACCACTGAAACTCTTTTTGCTAAAGGATGGGAAAGAGGACAGAATAAGCTAGAAAGAACCTTCTATGCTAGACATCATGAAACATAAGGGGAAAGTAACTTGTGCCAAACCCTAATACTGTGCTAGATGGTGGCAACCAGAAAATAGTGAGGGTGGTTGTTTAAGGTACTTTCGTAAAGAATTTATATTAAACTAAATTCCTAGGCAGACTGGACCTGTCTGCATTCAGCATGACATGAAAGAGAGTTACTCGTCCTTCTCCATGAAGTTGCAGCCTTTGGCACCTGTTGTATCCTGCTTTCTCCCCAGGCCATTTATCTGATAACCGCTCCTAGTTGCTGTGGCTCTGAACCAGAAAGGCTGCAGGCTCCTGAGTATTGGGACATCCAACTTCAGAGAGTGTCCTGTAGGGCCCTCCATTAGGGGTAAACATTTCTGGAGACTAGAATCCATCTGTCACTCCACTAATCACTATGAGATTGTAACTGATTACCCCTTCTTTCTACTTAGGTCACTTTCTTGAGCGTCTCTTCTAGGAGTAGGATTCTTTCAAAGCTCACCCCACTATAACTGTGAGCATGAAGAGAGGCTATTTAAAATTGATGGCCAGAGTCTGTCAGATAAGCAAGCTACAAAATATAAGTACTTGGAGAGCTCTGCTGGTCTTTTTTTATGGTAATAGTGCCCAACAGCTGGAAGGTTGAGACTCAGATGAAGAACATAGGATAGCAGCAACAGTGACCCTTTCTCCCCACAGCTGTGGCCCAGAGACTGCTGCCGACTAGCTTAGGGGAGAGAATGGCTACTAAAATTTTGGTTATCTCAGATTATATTGAATACAGCTAATAATATGGACCCCTCACTTTTCCCCTATTTCTCTCTTGGCAGGAAAAGTGAGTTATGGTATGTGTGGTATTGCTATATAAAATGATAAACACTTTTAATATAAACAACTAAATTAAACAAATAAAAATCGAATCTAAATGTAAAAGTCAAACTTTGGGAAGTATTCCTTGTATAGTAATGCTCTGTTTTTGGAAGTCCTCTTTGAGACTCTCTAGGTTTTTTTCTCAGCTCATTTGAGAAATACAGAAAACTGATGCAGTAAACTGCTCAAGTTCAAAACTAAGATTAGAACCCACTTCCGTCCCTTCTAATCCAGCACTCTTGTGTCATGTGTTATATATAAAAATTGGTGTCTGCAGTATTTTTGAGTGTTTTCTGGTGGTATGCTGATAAAATTTTAACAACCAGTTCCCCAGGTATAGTTCTGATACGAATGTTGGTTGATATTTTCAATATTTAAATGAATAAGTTAAAGACACAACAGTGAAAGCGTAACAGAACCTCATACGTTGATCAGTGAAGTGACTTCTGTGCTCAGTTCTTGAATACTGGAAAAATAATAAGTTTTTTGTGCTATTCACAGTATAATGACTCTAACATGCACACTTTTAAATTTGATTGCCTTATTTACATTACTCTCTTACCCAGGGATTGGCTTTTTTTTTTTTTTCTTTTTGGTAAAGGGCCAAAGAGTAAATATTTTAGGCTTTGTGGAGCACGTGGGCTCTTGTTTTTATTTGTTTTACATCCCTTTAAAGATACAGGAACACCTGATTTTTACAGCACTTGCTAATTTCCATAGTGTAAGTACTCCCCTCATGGCTGATTTCAGCCTACCAAGATGATGTTACTAAACATAGAACCGGGAAGAGATGCACAGGACTAGCCTTAGATAGTATTTCCACCATGCAGATGCAGTAACTAACCCCAAGAGCATACATAGTAAAATGTAGTAAAATAACTAGCAAGTGGTGAGTTTTGAATGTTACTTTTTTTTTAATTTAATGTATTGTAAGTTTATATAATTTAATTTTTTAACAATTGCTGTGCTTAACAACTGGCTTACACAATTCCTGAAAATGTAACAGTCAGCTCTATTGAGCTGGTAAGACTGGCTCCAGCAATGGCATTTCTATTATGTTATTCTAAATTGAGGCTCCCAGTAGATGGGTTCACTCCATAGTCTGTATAACAGTACATTATAGTGCTCAAAATGGACTGAATTAGGGTTCTGAAAAGTAAAGTAGAGATAGGTTTCATTTCTTCTCCCCCTTTTTGTCTTTCTTAAACGTGATCAGTTTCCTGTGTTAGAAAAATACTTTGTTAAATGGTTTCCTAAAGTTCTGGAAGGGTCATGTTACTTTGGATCTTGAACTTAAATATAAGAGAAAGCTTTCTTGGGGCACCTGGGTGGCTCAGTGGGTTAAGTCTCTGCCTTCGGCTCAGGTCATGATCTCAGTCCTGGGATCGAGCCCCGAGTTGGGCGCTCTGCTCAGCAGAGAGCCTGCTTCCCCCTCTCCCTCTGCCTGCCTCTCTGCCTATTTGTGATCTCTCTCTCTGTGTCAAATAAATAAATAAAATCTTAAAAAAAAAGAAAGCTTTCTCACATTGTTCTAGTGACTGTAATGATTCTATTCTGTTTTGAGGTTTATTTAAAATATTGATGATTCAATCTCAACATCCTAGTCACTTTTTTATTCATCTACTTGGTGTGGTAAGGATTAATTATATGAACCCCAGTGTGTGTTTGTTTCTATGGTAAAATATATATACCATAAAATTTATTTTAACCACTTTAAGTGTATAAGTCAGTGGCTTGAAGTATATCTCATTGTTGTACAACCATCATCACCATCCATCTTCAGAACTTTGTCATCCTGAACTGATACTCTGTACCCATTAAACAATAAACTCCCATTACCTAACCTTCTTCAGCCCCTGCCAGCTACCATTCTATTTTCTATCTCTATGAATTTGACTACTTTGGGTACTTCATGTGAATGGAATCACACAGTATTTGTCCTTTTGTGACTGGCTTATTTTACTTAGCACGTTTTTAAGGTTCATCCATGTTAATAGTGTGTGTCAGATTTTATTCCCTTTTAAGACTGAATAAGGGCGCCTGGGTGGCTCAGTGGGTTAAAGCCTCTGCCTTCAGCTCAGGTCATGATCTCAGGGTCCTGGGATCGAGGCCCGCATCGCGCTCTCTGCTCCACAGGGAGCCTGCTTCCTCCTCTCTCTCTGCCTACTTGTAATCTCTCTCTGTCAAATAAATAAATAAAATCTTTAAAAAAAAAAAAAAGACTGAATAATATTCCATTATATGCATGTACCGTATTTTGCATATCCGTTTGTCCATTAATGGACATGTGGGTTGTTTCCACCTTTTGCCTCTTATGAATAATGCTGCTATGAGAAACCCCAATGTTTAATTAGAGAAATTAACATGGATACTGCCTGTGGACACTAGATTTTTAAAGAACCATGAGACATAAAAGCACCAGATAAATATATGGACATTTTTAGCTTAGTGGAGGGTTAATTAGATATTCTAATTAGACTTTATTTACAAGCACTATGGCATTCCTTCCATGTTTGAAAAATAGAGCCATTTATCTTTTTGTGAGTCTTAATTAGAATATCACCAACATTATAGTGGTAGTCTTCTGGTACCTCATACATGGGAAAGCCAAGCCAAAACTTCAACTAACATTACCACACAAAAAAAGAAAGTTACGGTTTGTGTGGCTGAATGGACTCGTATGGAACTAGTAAATAAAAGTAGATTCCAAAGTGTTTTTACTCATGTATTTTAAATGTTCAGGTCCTTTTAGAATTGCTGCAGGCTGGAGGCATAGTTCAGTTTGAAGAGAGCCGGCTCATCCGGATGGCAGAGAAGGCAGAATTGTAAGTTGTTTTTAAGGTATACATTAGTTCCCATATCCTAAGTTTCACTTCTCTAACTGGAAGCCCAGTTGATGCATTGCCAATTTTTAATTAAGAAAGCTATACAAATAACAGCAAAAAACCTAAATGCAGAAGTTTTTGTCTTTCAAGTCTAGAAATTCAGTAACATTCGCAGAAATTAATACTGAGTAAATTTGAAGTACTTGTGCATTTGTTTTAGTATGAAAATGATTAAGTCTCATGATTTATTATTCTAGTTTTGTTTACTTAAAATTTCCATTTTTTATAGATTTTTGAGTCACCTTATTCAAACATATTGTAAACAGCACAACATTTAACATAGCAAATAAGGTACAATATGTCAACGCTGTTATTTATCTCATTTGAATATTTCGTTTGCCATATTTAATTCAACAGAAGAACTTCATATAGTTTAATTAATGACTAATATAGTGGCTATTTTTTGTTTTGTTTTGTTTTTTTCTCATTAAACTTTTGTTTTAATGGGTCTCAAAATTCTGTGACAGATTTTTGGTCAAGTTGTTTCCATTAAAAAGTACTGATTTTAAAAACTAATAACTTAAAGCTGCCACACACACACACAAAAATGGTCCACAAAACATTCTCCTTTCCTTCTGAAGGTTTTACGATGCATCGTTATCATTAACCAGTCTTTTACTATTAAACTTAAATGGCCAATTGACACAAACAGTTCTGAGACCCTTCTCCACCACTGATTAAGACTGGGGTGGCAGGTATTGGGGATAATATTCATTTAGCCTTCTGAGCTTTCTGGGCAGACTTGGTGACTTTGCCAGCTCCAGCTGCCTTCTTGTCCACTGCTTTGATGACACCCACAGCAACCGTCTGTCTCATGTCACGAACAGCAAAACGGCCCAGAGGAGGATAGTCAGAGAAGTTCTCAACACACATAGGCTTGCCAGGAACCATATCAACAATGGCAGCATCACCAGATTTCAAGAACTTGGGCCCATCTTCCAGCTTTTTTCCAGAACAGCGATCTATCTTCTCCTTCAGCTCAGCAAACTTGCAAGCAATGTGAGCTGTGTGACAGTCCAGCACAGGCGCATATCCAGCACTGATTTGGCCTGGATGGTTCAGGATAACCACCTGAGCTGTGAAGCCAGCTGCTTCCATTGGTAGGTCATTTTTGCTGTCACCAGCCACATTACCACGACAAACATCTTTGACAGATACGTTCTTTACATTGAAACCCACGTTGTCCCCAGGAAGAGCCTCACTCAAAGCTTCATGATGCATTTCAACAGACTTTACTTCAGTTGTAACATTGACTGGAGCAAAAGTGACCACCATGCCAGGTTTCAGAACACCAGTCTCCACTCGGCCCACAGGGATAGTACCAATACCACCAATTTTGTAGACGTCCTGGAGAGGCAGACACAAGGGCTTGTCAGTTGGACGAGTTGGTGGCAGAATGCAATCCAGAGCTTCAAGCAGTGTGGTCCCACTGGCATTCCCATCTTTACGGGTGACTTTCCATCCCTTGAACCAAGGCATGTTAGCACTTGGCTCCAGCATGTTGTCACCATTCCAACCAGAAATTGGCACAAATGCCACTGTGTCAGGGTTGTAGCCAATTTTCTTAATGTAGGTGCTGACTTCCTTAACGATTTCCTCGTTTCTCTTCTGGCTGTAGGGTGGCTCAGTGGAATCCATTTTGTTAACACCAACAATTAGTTGTTTTACACCCAGTGTGTAAGCCAGAAGGGCATGCTCATGGGTCTGCCTGTTCTTGGAAATACCTGCTTCAAATTCAGCACCAGCAGCAACAATCAGGACAGCACAGTGAGCCTGAGATGTGCCTGTAATCATGTTTTTGATAAAGTCTCTGTGTCCTGGGGCATCAATGATGGTCACATAATACTTGCTGGTCTCGAATTTCCACAGGGAGATATCAATGGTGATACCACGTTCACGTTCAGCTTTCAGTTGATCCAAGACCCAGGCATACTTGAAGGAGCCCTTTCCCATCTCAGCAGCCTCCTTCTCAAATTTTTCGATAGTTCTTTTGTCGATCCCACCACATTTGTAGATCAGGTGACCAGTAGTGGTAGACTTGCCTGAATCTACGTGTCCAATGACGACAATGTTGATGTGAGTCTTCTCCTTTCCCATTTTGGTTTAGGTTGAGCGGTGGTTTTCACGACACCTGTGTTCTGGCAGCAAACCCATTGCGAAAAAGCTATAGTGGCTATTTTTATGTGACACATTGTTGCTTTAACATTTATTTTGTACCCACCTTTGAAATTTCTTATAAACATAGTATTCACATTCAGCAGCATTTTAAACGTGTATTTAGAGGAATGGCAGGTATTCCTTTCCCTTAAATACTGTAACTTCATTTCACAATAGAAATCACATCTACTATATTCATTTTTCTTGAAGTAACCCCTGTGAGCAAACTTCTTGAAACAGTAAGCTAATAACCACCTGTCTGTTTGGTACTCTGAAGTTTTTCCTTTTATGTTCTAGCTATCAAATTTGTGAGTTTATGTATGAACGAGAACACCAATATGACAAAATAATTGATTGCTACTTACGTGACCCACTAAGGGAGGTGAGTTATGAGACTGCTTTACCCTTTTTTTCTTATTCAGTCCTCTCCTGCCTTTATTGAGTAGACATAACTATTAAGTAGGTATAACTACTCAGGAGAAATGTTGGGACATGTGTTCACTGATTCAAGGTTTCTTTCATTTGTTCACCAGGTTTTTATCGCATGCCTACTATTAGCCAAGTATACACTGATCATAAAAACAGATATATTTGCTGCAACTTTAGAACTTATAATTTAGTGATGGAGACTGACAGTAAGGAAACCAAACACTTAATTGTAGATGTGATGAGTGCTTGAGAGGAGAAAATGGGTGCAACATGAAAAGATACTGGGGAAACTGACTTATACAGAGAAGCCAGGGAAGGAATCTCAGAGGAGGTGACCTAGAGACTGGGTTTTGGAATTTGAGGTGAAGCCAGTCAAGCGAAGAGCCAGCAGAAAAGTATTGCATGGTAGGGACAAGGATAATAGGGAAGGGCAAGAGTGATGTGAGACGAAATTAGGAATGTGGATAGGGTCCACCAAAGATAAAAGTGTAAGGTATTCCCTTATTTGGTTAATGAAATTGAGACCAAAATTAATTGGATTGGATTTGCAACTTCCAGGAGTCTACCCTAAACATTAAACTCATTCTCTTTAGTGTCAGTTTTCTAGCAGTTCAACTGTCTACAAATGGCTTACCATCTCCAAATAGTACATACTTACCAAGACTGTTTTACAGAGAGTGGATAGTGATGGACTATTGCTTGAGTGAATGAATGATTAAGTTTGTATTGTCTTGTGTTCTTCAGGAGGAAGTCTTTAACTACATTCACAATATCTTATCCATTCCTGGACACAGTGCAGAGGAGAAGCAGTCTGTATGGCAGAAAGCAATGGATCATATAGAGGTGCTGATTCAATAAAACTTTAGAAACTTCCCCATTTGTATGGATATCTCCCAAATTAAGTGTATGCTAACTAAGTAACAGCCGGTGTCATATTAAGTTGATCTACTTGAGGATTAACATTTTTTTCAGATTATTTATTTCACCTCATATCTGTATTCGTAAAGTCCGTGACATATACAATGTGTTATATCATGAATAATTCTGAGAGTAGTATCGGTCTTCTTCCCTGAAATGTGATAGGGAGCCATTCCCCCCAAAATTCCACCCAGTGGAATTTTACATACAGTACTCTAATGCATTGTTCTCTCTGATGTATTTCTCTCTCATATGTAGCAGAGCGACGATTCTTATTTTGTTTATGCATGCTCTGTTACAAGAATACAGGAGTTGACTTTGGAGCAAGACCTTTTTAAAAAACGAGCTTATAGATACCTAACTGGAGAGACTAAGGCATGTGTGATGAACATGTGATCACAATGCATTCTAAGGACGGTCCCCAAAGTCAGTCCTCATGTTAGTTTCCTTAGATTTATCATGTACACTGCATCTCAAAAAAGTTAGCAGGTTTTCTGAACCTATTCTATATTATGGGTCACAGATAATTGAAAAAAACAAAAGTATAACGAAAGACACTGAGGTAATACTAGTTTTGGAGATAGCAAATCTACAAAGTTTTTCTCCTTACAGCAAGGATCAGCTGATGGGGGAACTTCTGGTGATGGGTTTAGAGATGATGCAGTGAAAGATATGTGATTATTCAGGATCTTTAAAAAATGTTATACATATGGAAAATGATAAAAAAGAATGAGCTCTGAAACTTTGAGGAAACATTGCTTGTGATATGAATTCTTTGTTCTGGTTCCTGACAGTTGTAAAGTTTAGAGAGATCAGAAATGTACACAGCATCTTACGTGAAACATGTGGTATGAAAGGTTGGGCAGTCAGTCACCAGATATGTGGTCTGAAGTAATTGCTACGCTTTTTCATCTATAGGATTGAGAACATACATGTTATTAAATGTTACCCTATTCCTCCTAACAAAAAGATGAATACATCTTGGTGGAAAGAACCCAAGAAAACCTTTTTCTCTATACATTTGTATCTTTTTTCCTTTAATCATTTTGTATTCTTTTTCCTTTCATCATTCCCTTTGTCTTCATAGTTGCATTATGGCTTCTTTTTCATTTCACTTCATCTGTGTTACACAGTGGTTTTGAGCACCTGGGCTCCAGATACCCAAAAATGAAGCTATGTCTCTGCATAATGTGAAACGTGATGAATTAATCAATGAGTGAACAAATTACTCAGCCAAAAACTCATACTGGAGAAACAAGTGTTTTTATTGCACAACAGTTATTTCTGCTGATTGTTTTCCCTACTTCTGCACATATTTTCACCTTGAACTTTTTAGTATCTCTTAAGGCCAGAATTACAAATATATAGACTTTTTGTTGAACTTCCGTGGCTTCAGTAATGAGAATGAAATCAACATTCATTGCTTAGGGGGAAACGTCCTCAGAATTTTCTGTCAGTAGACACAGTGTGTAGATTAGTGGTTCTTAACACTTGGGGGGTTATAGAGCTCTTATGAGAATCTAATGAAAGGTTTGGATCCATGGTACATATACTGTGCATATATACAAGCTGCATAGTTTGTTTATAATTTCAAGGATCCACAGACCGCCTAAAAGCTATCCTTAGATTGGGTCTGTGGATTCCAGGTAAAGAATCTCTAGTTTCAGTGGTTTTTCCAATATAGATGAAACATGTTTCATTAGATATTTAAAAATATTTTTCATTTTGGGGCACTTGGGTGGCTCAGTCAGTTGAGCATCTTGACTCTTGATTTTGGCTCAGACCATGGTCTCAGATTTGGAGATTGACCCGTGTCGGGCTCTGCACTCAACAGGGAATCTGCTTGAGGTTCTCTCCCTCCCTCCTCGCCCCCCCACCCCCCTCATATACATGTGCATGCTTTCTCTCTCTAATAAATAAATAAATCTTTAAAATAGTTTTCATTTTGAAATCTAGAAAACATCCCTAAAAGTGCATAAAACAAATGTGCAGTTTAGTAACACATTTAAAAAAGCAAACATCTCAGGCCCAGATCAAGAAATTGAGCTATTTCTAATACCCTAGGCTCTTTTTGTGTATCCTTTCCTGATCACATTCTCCTGCCTTCCCTAGTATGCCCAGGATCCTGGTTTTTCTGATAATTTTTTGCCTTTCTATATACTGCTATTGCACATGCCTACATCTCTAAAAAGACATATGTTTGTCTTACCTTTTTCTGAACTTTACATAAATGAAGTTCTACTCTCTGAAGTTTGTATATTTTGTTGTAGGTAGTTGTGGTTCATTTTAATTCTTGCATAGTATTCCATTTTACAGTTATATTAAAATATATTCATTTCTACCATTAGTGAACATTTCTATTTCTAGTTTTTGACTATTTTAGAAGAAGTCCATCCATGATCTTTTTTTTTTTTTTAAGATTTTATTTATTTGTCAGAGAGAGAGAGAGAGAGAGAGACTGAGCAAGGAAGGGGAATGGCAGGCAGGCTTCCCACTGAACAAGGAAGGAGCCCGATGGGGGACTTGATTGCAGGACCCTGGGATCATGACCTAAGCTGAAGGCAGTTTAACCAACTGAGCCACACAGGTGTCCCCATCCATGATAATTCTTATTCATGCATCGTAAGCACAGCATTTCCTGAGGGTAGTCTAGCATTACAGTATCGGCTGAGAACTTGATAGAAAGGCAGTTTCAATCTTCGCCTCAGATCTAGTGAATCTGAAACTCTGGAGGTGGGCCCCCCGGTACAGTTCAATAGCCCCTCTACATGATTTTGATGCATGCTGACATTTGATAATCTCTGCTTTAAGGCCTATATCGTTTCCAGTTAATTGGGATAAATACATTAAACTTTACCCGATGCCTGCATTGTATGAGATTTTCCATTAGCTCTGTATCCTTTCTAGACTTTAAAATTTTGCCAATCTAGTGCATGTATAATGACATTTTATTATGTTTCAAACTTACATACCCTTAATTGCTAATGAGGCTGATAATCTTTTCTTGTTTATTTACCATTTAAATTCCCTTTCTGTGATGTGCTTGTTGAAGTCTTTTGCCCATTTTTCTATTAGAATGTCCCTTATACTTACTGATTTATAAGAGTTCATCATGTATCCTGGATGTTAGTCTTTTTTCAGTGATATATGTTGTGGGTATCTTCCACTCTGTGGGTTTTTTCTGTGGTTCTTTTTTTAAGAAAAGTTTTTTTTTTTAAGTAGTCAACTCATTAATTTTGTCCTTCTATTCCAAAGGAGAAATTCTCCTATATTATTGTCTAAAAGCTTGTTTATTTTGTTTTTGTCTTTGAATCTTAGGTCCTCTTGAAAGCAGTTTTTGTACATGGTGTAATGGTGGTATCCAATTAATTTTTAAAGTATGGATGTCCAGTTTTCTCAGAAACAGTTAATTTAAAAAGTTGCCTTTCCCCATTGCTCACCAGTACTACTTTGTCATAAGCATGTCGGGATCTTATATGTTTGATCTGTTTTTCAGTGCTCTGTTCTGTTTCACTGCTTTGTCTCTCTCTGCAGCAGTGCCACACTATTAAATATTGTTGTTTTATAATAAATCTTGACATCTTTAAGAGTATTGGCTCTTCTTGATCTTTTATACTTATTTTTAAATTTTAATTCTAATATTGTTAACATACAGCGATACTTTCACATGTACAGTATAGTGATTCAGCAATTCTATACATTACTCAGTGCTCATTTTGATAAGTGTTCACTTCATCCTCTTCACTTGTTTCACCCATCCTCCAACCTCCATCCTCTCTGGTAACCATCACTTCTCTATAGTTAAGAGTTTGGTTTTTTAGTTTGTCTCCTTTCTCCTTTGTTTTATTTCTTAAATTCCATGTATGAGTGAAATCACATGATATTTATCCTTCTCTGACTGACTTATTTCACTTTTACACTCTTTAGCTCCATCCATGTTGTTGCAAATGACAAGTTTTCATTTTTTTAATATAACTGAGTAATATTCCATTGTGTTGTATATATACCACATCTTCTTTATCCATTCATCTGTCAGTGGATACTTGGGCTGCTTCCATAACTTGACTATTGTAAATAATGCTGTAATAAACATAAGGGTGCCTATACCTTTTCAAATTAGTATTTTCATATTCTTTGGGTAAATACCCAGCAATGGAATTACTGGATAATATGGTAGCTCTATTTTTATTTTTTTTATTTAATGTATTTTTTAAAGATTTTATTTATTTGAGAGAGAGTGAGAGTGAGCGGGATCACAGAGGAAGAGGGTGAGGAAGAAGCAGATTCACCAGTGAGTGGAGAGCCCGATATAGGGCTCAATCCCAGGACCTGGAGATCGTGACCTGAGCCACCCAGGCGCCCCTATTTTTAATTTTTTGAGGAACTTACACATAGTTTTCCACATTAGTTTGCATTTCCAACCACAGTGCACGAGGGTTCCTTTTTCTTCACATCCTCACCCATACTTGTTTCTTGAGGTTTTTTTTTTTTATTTTAGCCATTCTGACAAGTGTGGGGTGATACCTCATTGTAGTTTTGATTTGCATTTTCCTGATAAGTGATACTGAGCATCTTTTCATGTGTCTGTTTGCCATCTACATGTCATCTTTGTAGAAATGTCTGTTCCTGTCTTCTGCCCATTTTTAATTGGATTATTTGGGTTTTTTAGTGTTGAGTTATATAATTCTTTGTGTATTTTTGATACTAATCCTTTATTGGATAGATAATTTGCAAATATCTTCTCCCATTCCATAGGGTGTCTTTTAGTTTTGATTGTTTCCCTTGATGTACAGAAGCTTTTTATTTTGATGTACTCCCAGGAGCTTATTTTTGCTTTTATTTCCCTTGCCCCAGGAGACATATCTAGGAAAAGGTTACTACAGCTGATGTCAGAGAAATTACTGCCTGGGCTCTCTTTTAGGGTTTTTATGGTTTCAGGTCTCATATTTAGGTCCTTTATCCACTTTGAGTTTATTTTTGTGTATGGTATAAGAAAGTGGCCCAGTTTTATTCTTCTGCATGTTGGTGTCCAGTTTTCCCAGCACCATTTGTTGAAGAGGAGGCTTTCTTTTTGCCATTACATATTCTTGCCTCCTTTGTCTAAGATTAACTGACCATGTAATCATGTGTTTGTTTCTAGGCTCTTTATTCTGTGTCTGTTTGTATGCCCGTACTGTACTGTTTTGATGACCACAGCTTTGTAATATATTTTGAAATCTGGGATATGTGATACTTCCAGTTTTGTTCTTCTTCAGGTCTTTTGTGGTTTCATACAAATTTTAGGATTATTTATTGTAGTTCTGTGAAAAATGCTGTTGGCATTTTGGTAGGGATTGCATTAAATCTATAGATTGCTTTGGGTAGCATGGAGATTTTAACAATATTGGTTCTTCCAATCTATCAATATGGAATATCTTTCCATTTGTTTTTGTCATCTTCAGTTTCTTCTATCTGTGTATTAAAGTTTTCAGAGTATAGGTCTTTTACCTCCTTGGTTAAATTTGTTCCTAGCTATTTTATTATTTTGAGTGCAGTTGTAAATAAGCTTGTTTTGTTAATTTCACCTTCTGCCACTTCATTATTAGTGTAAAGAAGTGCAGTGGATTTCTCTATATTGATTTTGTATTCTGTGACCTTACTGAATTCATTTATCAATTCTAGTAGTCTTTAGGGTTTTTTGTGTATGGTATCATGTCATCTGCAAATACTGGAAGTTCTACTTTTTCATTACCATTTTGGATCCCTTTTATTTCTTTTCCTTGTCTAATTGCTGTGGCTAGAACTTGTAGTACTATGTTGAATAAAAGTGGTGAGAGTGGACAATTCTTCTCATTGTCTTGATTTTAGGGGAAAACCTCTCAGTTTTTCACCATTGAGGATGACATTATCTGCAGGTGTTTAGTATTCTTCCTTTATTATGTTGAGATAGGTTACCTCTCCACCTACTTTGTTGAGGGTTTTTATCATGAACGGATGTTGTACTTTATCAAATGCTTTTTCTGTATCTATCGAAATGGTCATATGGTTTTATCCTTCCTCTTGTTGATGTAATGAATCACGTTGATTGATTTGTGACGACTGAACCATCCTTGCATCCCAGAAATAAATCCCATTTGATCATAATAAGTGATTTTTTAAATATATCAGTGGATTCAGTTTGCTAATATTTTGTTGAAAACTTCTGTATTTGTGTTTATCAGAGATAACAGCCTGTAGTTCTCTTTTTCACAGGGTCTTTATCTGGTTTTGGTATCAGGGAATGCTGGCATACCCTCTTAGAATATATTTGGAAACTTTCCTTCCTCTTCTGTTTTTTGGAGTAGTTTGAGAAGAATAGGTATTAACTCTAAATGTTTGGTAGAAATCACTTCTGAGGCCATCTGGTCCTGGACTTTCGTTTGCTGGGAGTTTTTTTATTACTGATGCAGTTTCTTTGCTGGTTATCAGTCTGTTCAAATTTTTTATTTATTGCAGATTCACTTTTGGGAGGTTATGTTTCTTGGAATTTATCCATTTCTTCTATGTTGTCCAGTTTGTTGTCACATATTTTTTCATAATATTCTCTTATAATTGTTTATATTTCTGTGGTGTCAGTTTCTTATTTCTACTCTTTCATTTTTGATTTTGCTAATTTGAGCCTGCTGTTTTTTTTTATGAGTTTGGCTTAAGGTTTATTAATTTTGTTGATTTGTTTCAAAGAACCAGCTCATGGTTTCATTGCTTTGTTCTATTTTTTTAGTTTCTGTAGCATTTATTTCTGGTCTGATCTTGATGTCCTTCCTTCTACTGTTTTGGGTTTTGTTTGTTCTTTTTCTAACTCCCTTAGGTATAAGGTTAGGTTGTTTATTTGAGATTTTTCTTACTTCTTGAGGTAGGCTTTTATTGCTATAAACTTCCCTTTTAGAGCACTTTTGCTGCATCCTAAAAATTTTGGACCATTGTATTTTCATTTTCATTTGTTTCCATTTTTTTTTTAGGATTTTATTTATTTATTTGAGCGAGTGTGAGGGAGAGAGCATGAGCCAGGGGTAGGACAGTGAGAGAGAGGAAGAAGCAAGCTCCCCACTTAGTGGGAATGGGGTCAATCCCAGGACTCCGGGACCATGACCCCAGCCAAAAGCAGACACTTAACCGACTGAGCCACTGTTAGCATTTATTTTTCGATTTCTTTTTTGATTTCTTGGTTGACCCATTCATTGTTTAGTAGGGTGTTATTTAACCTCCATGTATTTGGGTAATTCCAGACTCTTTCTTTTGGTTGACTTCTAGTTTCATAACATGGTGCTTAGGAAGGATGCATGGTATGATTTCAGTCTTTCTCAATTTGTTTGGACTTGTGGCCTAACTTGTGATCTGTTTTGAAGAATGTTCCATGTGCACTTGAAAAAAAATGTGTTTTCTGCTGTTTTAGGATAGAATGTTTTGAATATATCTGGATGGATATATGGATTTCCATCTGGTACAGTGTTTCATTCAAAGCCACTATTTCCTTATTGACTTTCTGTTTGGATGATCCTGTATGTTGATGTAAGTGAGGTGTTAAAGTATCCTATTACTGTAGTATTATCAATGACTTCCTTTTTGTTTGTTATTAACTGCTTTATGTATTTGGGTGCTCCCATGTTAGGTTTATAAATATTTACAGTTGTTATATCTTCTTGTTGGATTGTCCCTTTATAATTATGTAGTGTGTCTTATTTGTCGTTACACTCTTTGTTTTAAAGTCTAGTTGTCCAATATAAGTATTGTTACCCTGGCTTTCTTTTCACTTCCATTTGCATGGTAAATGCTTTTTTCATCCCTTCACTTTTGATCTGCATGTGTCTTTACGTCTGAAATGAGTGAGTCTCTCATAGACAGCATATAGATGGGTCTTGTTTTTTTCATCCATTCTGTCACCCTGGGTCTTTTCATTGGAGCATTTAGTCCATGTGCATTCAAAGTAATTATTGATAGGCATGTACTTACTGCCATTTTGTTACTAATCTTTTGGTTGTTTTTATAGTTTTCCTCTGTTCCTTTCTCTCATGCTCTCTTCTTTCATGGTTTGTTGTTGGCTTTATTTAGTGGTATAATTGGATTCTTTGTTCTTTATTTTTTGCATACTTTTTCCTGGTTTTTGATTTGTGGTTACCTTAGGTTTATATGTAACATCTTATGCATATATTTAGTTGATGGTCACTTAAGTTTGAACCCATTTTTTACTCCTTTCCCTTCCAGGTTTTAGGTATATGGTGGCATACTTTATATCCATTTACTTTGTGAATGCCTTGACTGATTTTCATAGATATACTTATTTTTAATGCTTTTGTGCTTCCTACTTTTCTTACTCTTACTTACTGTCTTTCTTTCCACTCAAAGAACATTTCTTGTGGGACTGTTTTAGTGGTCATGAATTCCTTAAACTTTTGTTTGTCTGGGAAGCTCTTTATCTGTCTTCCTGTTCTGAACAGTAGCCTTGCTGGATACAGTATTCTTGACTGCAGATTTTTTTTTCCTTTTAGCCTTTGAGTATATCTTAGCCACTGTCTTTTGACCTTCAATGTTTCTGCTGAAAAATCAGTGATACCGTTATGTGGTTTCCCTCATACATAACTTCTCTTGCTGCCTTCAAAATTCTCTTTTATCAGTACTTTTTGCCATTTTAAATACTGTGTGTCTTGGTGAGGACCTCTTTGGGTTGATTATGTTGGGGGCTCTTTATGCCTCCTGGATCTGGGTTTCTTTTCTTTTTTTTAAGGTTTTGTTTATTTATTTGACAGAGAGATAGAGAGCACAAGTAGGCAGAGGAGCAGGCAGAGGGAGAGGGAGAAGCAGGCTCTCTGCCAAGCAGGGAGCCTGATGCTGGACTCGGTCCTAGGACCCTGGGATCATGACCTGAGCCAAAGGTAGCTGCTTAACCAACTGAGCCACCCAGATGACCCTGGATTTGGATTTCTGTTTCCTTCCCCAGAATCAGGAAGTTTTTGGCTATTATTTCTTCAAATAAATTATCTGTACCCTTTTCTCTCTCTTCTCCTCCTGGAATCCCCATAATGTGACTATTATACTTGATGGTGTCTCTGAATTCCCTAAGTCTATTTCCTTTTTTTTTTTTCCTCTCCCTCTGTCCTGTTCAGCTTGATTGCTTTCCATTACTCTGTCCTCCCAGTCACCCATCCATTCTTCTGCTTCTTCTAGTCTGTTATTTATTTCATGTAATATATTTTTAACTTCAGTAATTGAGTTTTTCATCTCTGGTTCTTTTTTATATTTTCTATCTCTTTGTTAAGAGTCTTACTGATGTCCACAACTCTCTTCTCAAGTCTGAGTATCTTTATGATCACTCTTCTAAATTCTCTGTTAGGCATGTTATCGCTTTCATTTAGCTCTTTTGCTGTGATTTTGTCCTGTTCTTTCATATGGGTTCATATTCTTTTGTCTCTTCATTTTGTTGAACTCTCTGTGTCTGCTTCTTTGTGTTAGGAGAGTCAGCTGTGTCTCCTGCTGTTGAAAGTAGTGGCCTTATAAAGAAGAGGTCCTATAGCACCCTGCAGTGTGATGTCCCCTGTTCACCAGAACCTGGTGCTTTTTGGGTCTTCTATGGCTCTTGCCTGCATCCTACCCTTGTGCTTGAGCTGCCCTTGCTTTCAGTCCAGTTATCTGCGATAGCTATTTGCCCTTTGTGGTCAGGGTTTGTTCCCTGTATTGTTAGTGGGTCAGTCTGGGGCTGCCTTGGTCTTAAGGTGAGTTAGACCTTGTGTTTGCCAGAGATGTGGTCATTTTCTGGGTAATTTACACTAATGTAGGTGTAGGAGTTACCTAGTTGTATTGGTGGGAAGTGGTGAGCTTAGGGTCCTCTTACTCTGCCATCCTCCCTGCCTGTCGACCTTCTATACTTTTTTTTTTTAAGATTTTATTTATTTATTTTACAGAGAAATTACAAGTAGGCAGAGAGGCAGGCAGAGAGAGAGGAAGAAGCAGGCTCCCTGCTGAGCAGAGAGCCCGATGCGATGCGGGGGGGCTCAGTCCCAGGACCCCGAGATCATGACCTGAGCCGAAGGCAGAGGCTTTAACCCACTGAGCCACGCAGGCACCCCAATCTTCTGTACTTCTAAATATATTTTATTATCCGCTGGTCAGGTTCTACCAAAAAAATTCTTTTATCCTTATGATAGTGACAGGGATTACACTGACTCTCTCAGTTATTTTAAATTTAATTGACATCTTTACAATATTGAGTCTTCCAGTCTATGACCATGTGGTATAAGCCTTTATTCAACAGTGTCTGTAAAGGTTCATAATTTTCTCTATAAAGATTTCATATTCTTCATTAGATTAACTGTCACAATTTCATATTTTTATCATAACAGTGCTATTGTTAATGGTGTTTTTAAAATTTTTATTTCCAACATAAGTACAATGTTTACTATAAGGATTTTTATGGAAGTCTTCTGTTTCTGGTATGTTAACAGCTTTTTCATAAAGGAGTTTTTTCACCTTTTCTTTCTTAGTCTGTAGTTATGATGAATCTTTTTGGTATTAAACCAGCCTTGAATTCTGTGGATAAATGTCACTTGATCCTGATATTATCCTTTTTAAATATTGTTGGACTTTGTTTTTATTTAGGATGTTTGTATCAGTGTTTGTGATTAAGACTTATCTGTAGTTCTCCTTTCTTGTCCTGTTGAGTTGAGGTATCAAAAATTTTGCTGGTCTCATAAAATGAGCTGAAGTTTTTGTTGTGTTTTGTTTCCTGTTCTCTGTACAAGGTTAATTAATGTTGGCATTATTTCTTCCTTAAATGGTTGCTAGAACTTACGGTGAAGCTCTGTGGGCCTGGAGTTTTCCATATGGAGCGATTTTTGAGTATTCATTCAATTTCCTTAGTGATTAAAAATCAGTGCAGGTTTCTCTAATTGTTAGGTCAGTTTATTAAATGACATTTTTCTGGGAACTTTTATCCATTTTGTCTGAATTTTAAAATTCTTGATATAAATTCATAATTTCTTTTTAATACTTTCAGATCGATAGTAATATCACCTTTTCATTTGTGTTGTTCATTAGTTGTGCCTTCTTTGTTAATGTATTATATAAAAGTAGTATAAACTACAATCACTTGTGTTGCTCATTATTATTAAAGAGCAGGTCCTAACACAGAAGTATTAGCAATATCATGAATGTTGCAGTCACAGTAACTTGTCTCATTTTTATTTGAGGATATACCATGTTGATGTGTTGTTGGTCTTTGCATTTTAGCCATGTAAACATGCATTTGGAAGAGTAGAAGAGTAGGTCACAGAAACCAAGTTAGAAGAGAGTTTCAAGAAGATTAGTAGCCAGTAATAATGTCTAGGAAAGTTCAAGGAGAGGGCAGATTGGAAGTCTTAAATTTGATAGAGATTAATAAACTGTGGTCAACCTCTTTTTCTCATTTAAGACTCGTGACCTTAAAATGTTTTAAGACACTCCTTATTTTAAAATCTACCAGGCATCAGGAGTAAAGTTTTCAAATTCTTAGCTGGAAAAACTGCAACTATCCTTTTTTTTTATTATTATTGCTTCAAGTTATTACTTTAAGCTCAAGGGTGAAATTCACTGACAAGAAATTTGGGAAAGCTCTTGTTCCTTCTGTTCATCCTGTAGATATCAAGGCTTAAATCCAGAGTTTTAGTGCTTTCATTTTCTAAGCATGAATTACCTTTTATATTAAAATCTAATGTTTTACCTGGCATATTTCTAATTTTGTTCACTTACAATGTGCCTTTAAATTGGGGCCTCATATTGAGGTTTTCTGAAGTATAGTGTAGAAGCTCATGAAAATACTAAAGTAGGTAATTATGTTTCACATCTATGGAAATTCTATTTAAACTTAACATAAAAGATCATTTTATCTTTTCCTTTCACTTTAGGAACTTGTGTCCCTGAGGCCTTGTAAAGCTGCAGAGCTGGTTGCTATTCACTTTTCTGAACAGATTGAAACAGTCATTAAAAAACTTCAGGTAAATATTGCAAAAATATATTGGGAAGAAGCATCTAGTGGAGAGACAGTTATTGAATATCCACCTAAGAACTTTAATTGTAGTAATTTCTTCAGCAGATAGTTGCCATTTAAGAATTTTCTACACATTGTGTGTATGTGTATTTGGGAGCAATTGCGTGGTGATCTCTGCATCTGGAAAGGAAAGAGTTCATCTTTCTGCTTAATTGTAGCATCTCCAAAACAGTTTTAGTACTATGCCCTGTACTTAATCTAGAATTAGTAATCCACAGAAGATCCCTCCCTTTTATTGTTTTTTTGTTTGTTTTTTGCTATAGGAACTGCAGCTCTATTCTCTTTGGGGTTGATGTTATTTATTGTTTATTCAGACTTTTGTCATCCTCACATTGCGTTAATGCTGACTATTTAGAATTTTTCTTGGAGAATCTTAACTAGAATGCAGTTATGTTAATCTTAAATATTGAGATGCTCAGTTTGAAGTGTTATTTAGTGACCACCTAGTATTCCACTTGTCACTATCATTGCAGTGCTGGTAGTGTGTGTTGCTCACTGTGGTTGGGGCCACAAGTGATAGAGGTAGGGAATAGGACAATGACGGCAACATAAAGCATGACCTAGAGTCCTCGAGTGCCCATAACCGTAGGAGGGGATAACCATGCAAGAGGAAAGCCAAAGCAGTGAGTGGAGAAGGGCAGCTGTCATGAGAGACAAAGATATGGAATCTCTTAATTTGAATACTTACTATGGCCTCACCATGTACCATAGTATGGTAGGCCTTGGGCTGCAAATAAGAATGCAGCTTTTTCTTTAATTTTCCCTGTTCAAGAAAGAAGCACTTATATAACATGCGAGGTTATAAGCGCTACACCAGACACATGGAGAAAGTGTTACAGAAGCAAGAGGAGAGCGGGAGAGAGTGACTGACTGAGGCCAGGCCAGAGCTCCCAGACATGCCTGGGCTGGGTCCTGAGTTATTGGTATCAGTTTTCTAGGCAGAGAATTGAGAATTGCTTTCTAAATAGAGGATTCTGGGTATGTAAAGACTTGAAGGCATGAGACAACGCACATATCCAGAGAATGGCCAGGTCTGTGAAGTATGACATGCTGGGGGCAATGGTGGGAGGAGCATCCGGGTGAGCCAGAAAAGCTCTGACGGAGGGAGGAGTTAAAGGTATAGGGGCTAGAAACTAGAGTTTGCGCTCTGATACTGAACTATCTTATGTGTAGTGCTAAGAAATTATACTGTATCTTCTAGATAACCTAGAGAATTACTAAAGTTTTTCAGCAAAAGAACATCATTAGATTCATTTTATAGAAAATTAACTTTATCATGTAGAGAATGGACATGCAAAGAGAGCATATGGAGAACAGAGACCACATAGACCAGTTAGAAGGTGAAGCGTCTTAGCAAAAGATGGCCAGGATGGGGACTAAGTGGCAGTGACATGGACGGGTTCAAGATGTGTTTGTGAAGTAAAACATGTAGGGCTTAGAACTGAGTTGAAGGTGATGGGAGAGGTTAAGAGTGACTCTCAGACATCAGGCTTGGCTGTCTGGCATGATGAGGTCCATTAACTCAAGATAAAGACACATGTCTGGATTCAATAAATATTATGTCCCTGCTGTGAACCCAAAACACTTCTGTGCCAGGGATACAGAAAACATATCCATGTATCCCTGTGCTCGAGGAAGAAGATGGATATGCCAAAAGACAGTTGCAGAATAATTGGACCTGAATGATGTGATGATAGGGCATTGCCCAGGATACTGAGGAAGTACATGGAGAGACATCCAGTCCGTTCTAGTGATGAGAACAGGAGGACACTTCTGCTAAATCTACTCTCAGTCCACAGAGCCTCTCCCCTCTAAAAAAAGTCAGCAGCTTCTGATGTATCTCCTCATCTTTAGCGCTGTTACTGTCATTTAAAATGTAAGGCTGTCCAATGCAGGGTTTTCTATTTTCCTTAGTCTCTAAAGATCCTTAGAGACAGAGAAGACAAGTAAATGAGTATCATGTCACTCATCAGACAAACATTAAAAAGCTGAAGTGTCATGGATTTTTTTTTTAAATTGGTTCTTTGTGGAGTGCTTGTAGAGTTGTTACATTCTTTTAAGGAAATGAAGTGTTTATCACAGAGATTTACTGAATATGAGAGAATCCCACACAAATTTTCTGAAGTACCTTTCTTGGTGGCAAGAAGTATGCTTCTGACCAATTGTTTTGAGAATTCTTGAAATGGGAAAAAAAAAAAGCCAGAATATTAAGTTATAACCAGAAGGAAAGTCATATTAAATAAAACAAAATGATAGACCAGGGAAAAGATAGAAAATCAAAGACTGATAAATATATTTTAAATGTCATCTAAATTACATTAATCCTTCCCTGTTTTGAATTCCGTGCTTTATATAGGTAAAGTTTGAATGCATCCAAAAATAAAGAAAAAAGAAAAACTGAGCCATATTTTTTGCTTAGCTTTCCTAAGAACTTAACATTATTTATATTCGTAGAGTATTTTAAGGTGTATCTCATTTAATTCTCACCTGTACCTTATGCAGAAGGCAGAGAAGATATTGCTGTTCTCTTTTTCACATAAGTAAACTGAATTGCTAAGAGAGTCAGTGGTTTATACAAAGTCACATAGCAAATAAGTGGAAGGAACAGAACCCAGATTTTATGGTATATTAACTGCTAACATGTTGCAGTGTGTTGTCTTTTCTGTAGTTGATTACATTGAGGAGTTAATGAACTTTTTTTGGTGCTGCTTGCTGTTTGGGCCTCAAACTCCCACCCTACTTAGACTATCTCACTGTAGGCTACCCTCACAAGAAGAGCACCAGGTGAGGCAGCAGTGAACCCCTCTGTGTAGCCAGAACACATTGTCAGCACAGCAGTTCAGAGCACCTGCCATTCCCAGGGTCCTCATGCTGAGAACCACTAAGGGACGTATCTTAGTAGAAGACCTTTGCGGGGGGGGGGGGCAGTAACAAGGCATTTATTTGTGTTTCTTCTGGACTCAAAATAGAATGTGTGACAGTGATTTGAATTACTGGGAGGAGATGACCTCCAAATGACTCTCTAGAATTTCTTAGATCTGTACAGAAGACTTATTAGAAATTTATGCACTTAGAAGGGATTTTCTAGTTTGGCATAGTTTGAAGAATTTGTTTTTAAATATTTAATTGTATTTTTTATTGTTTTTCTATTCAGAATCAGGTTTTGCTTTTCAAATTTTTGAGGAGTCTTCTTGACCCAAGGTACGTTAATAAATTTTAAGTTTTTCATTATACACAGATGAAAAACCAAAGGAAATAAATTGAGGTTAAGAAGACTGGCCCATTGGGGCACCTGGGTGGTTCAGTGGGTTAAGCCTCTGCCTTCGGCCCGGGTCATGATCTCAGGGTCCTGGGTTTGAGCCCTGCATCAGGCTCTCTGCTCAGCGGGGAGCCTGCTTCCCTCTCCCTCCCTTTCTGCTTACTTGTGATATCTCTCTCTCTCTCTCTCTCTCTCTCTCTCTCTAACAGTTAAATAAAATCTTAAAAAAAAAAAAAATACTGCCCATTGTGGAGCACCTGGGTGGCTCAGTCGGTTAAGTGTCCAACTCTTGATTTCTGCTTAGGTCATGATCTTAGGGTCGTGGAGCTTAAGATTCTCTCTCTGCCCCACCTCCCACCCCCAAAAAGAGAAAAAAAGAAACTGGCCCATTGTATCCAAATAGTATAATCAACTTTTGATTTTTAGTGTTAGTTTGAGTGATAGTTTCATAGATTATAACAAAATATATGGTGAAAGTAGATTATACTGTGAGGGAATACTTTTCTTTGCATTTGAACATGAGCATATATGTTGAGTTGTTACATTATAAAAAACAATAATGAAGCCATGCCATGAAGACATGTTTTAGGAAGAATCTGATGACCATCTAGTTTCCCCTTTCTATCCTAACTTCTCTCCTTCCTGTTCTTTATTCCATGCTGTGGATTGATAGCTTTACTTTCAAAGTAAACACCTAGTTCCCAGCTCACCTCTAAATTTATTCCCTCTTAAATCCTCATTTGAAGTGTTAGTTTTAAATAACTTCTCGGGCGCCTGGGTGGCTCAGTGGGTTAAAGCCTCTGCCTTCGGCTCAGGTTATGATCTCAGAGTCCTGGGATCGAGTCCCACATCAGGCTCCCTGCTCGGCGGGGAGCCTGCTTCCTCCTCTCTCTCTGCCTGCCTCTCTGCCTACTTGTGACCTCTTTCTCTGTGTCGAATAAATAAAATCTTTAAAAATAAATAAATAAATAAATAAATAACTTCTCTGAGAGGCAAAGTTGTTTTTTTTTTTAAGCTCTACTTTGGTACTCCTCAAATAAAACTAATCCAGGGAGATGATGAGATTAGTAATGGATTTGTAAGCAAAACAGCTCTGTGTGTGAGATCTTAACATTTTGCTGTGACTAAGTGGACTAATTGGGAGTTGAGTGGGATAATATTTAACATCCTCTAGCACAGTCACTCTGTCCTAACTGGAAGTATGTGTCAGAATCACCTTAGGAACTTATAAAAATACAGACATCTGGGTCCACACCCACAGAATCATTGTGGGTGGGACTATTTTTGATGTACACTCAGAGGGAAGCATCAGTGGCGTACGTGTAATATTCCAGTGTGACAGAGCTTTCGCGTCAGACATCCAAACTTCCATGTTGTGTCATCACGTACACCAGCCATTGAAAACAGTCATTTAGTTACTTTAGGGATAATCTCAGTTTGGGTTATTCCAGTATTCTGTGCTATTTTTACATACCAAAATGCCAGTAGTTTTGTTGATTGTAATAATTTTTTGAAATCTCGGTCATTTGAATCTAGAGCAGATTGTTTTGCATTAAATTCACTCATCCAGATGTGCATATGCAGATGTTTAGAAAAGCAGTGTGACTACAAACCCCACTCCCCTGTTCAAGACGTCTTCAAATTACCAGTGTTTTAGTTCCCTGTTCTCAGAATATCAAATGAGGCTAGATACCTTTATTTTTATTTCTGTTAACCACTTGGCTCTCCCTCAGAGCCAGTTTGGGCCAGCGTCTACTTCTATAATGAATGGATAGAAACATCTTAGATCAGTTGGGGGTTGGTGGGGTGGCAGAGCTGGGGACAGAGATGTGAAAGAAGGGTGGAGGTTCTAGGCAGGCGGAGGAAGGACCCAACTCCAGCCCCGGCCCTTTCTTCAGATCCTGCACCCCTTTTCCCGTGGCATAGTTCCTTCTGTTCCTCTCTTGGCACATCCATTCTCCCAGTGATGTGGAAATGTTGGGGTACGGAGCCTCAAGAATTCTTGCTTGAGACATCTTCGGTGCAAAAAGTTGTTTTTATAGCATGGACCAGGACCCTTAAACAGAAAGGGCAGTGAGGAGCAGCTGATTGTATACTATGGAGTTGGGGGAGTTTCCAAAAGGATTTTCATATGCTAGAGAGGACTCCCGACACTGGCCACCTAGCTATTGTCAAGCTAAGGTTGTTTTTCCCTCTAGCAAGACATTAACATTAAGATTGGGAGTTCCTGGAAGGATGTTACGTTCTGCCGTCCTCAAGTATTTGTCAGTGATATACAGGTTATAAGGAAATTTAATTTCATCTACATTTCCTTTTTGCCTTTGTTCCCCACCTCACTAGGACCTGGAGCCTCTTCCCTTAGAATCATTTATTTGATCAAGCCCCTTTTCCCCAACTATCCTACCTGGAGAGATTCAAACTAGGACAGAGGAAGTTCAACTTTGTGCTTGGCCTTTTCTCACATGTAATAAAATATAGAAGGTGATATTGACCAAATCTTACTTTTTATAAAAAATACCAGTATTAGGTTATATAAATATCAATACAATTGTTACTCGGAATGACTGATTTTCTACCATATTTTAGCTTTTGGAAATAAATACGCTTTTGACTAATCTGATAAAGGGATTAGAGTCTTGTCAGGTTCCGGGAAACAAGAGAGTATGGAAAAGATACTTAGAGGAAAAAAGAACAGCAAGAATAGGTAGACTGGAAATTGCCTGCCTGGCATTTTCACTGGCAGACAGTGGAGACTGTTTTTGCCTTTGGTTCTTCCCTTTCTGTCCTTAAGCAATAGATTTTTTTTTTTTTAAACAACTGGGTTCTCCCCACCACCACTCAAGAAGCTCTTTTAGCAGCATTTTGGCAAGTAAGGAAAATGAAAGAAAATAGTCATTTTCAAATGGAGACTATTTGTATATGCATGGTGTCAGAATATTGCCTTTTTTTTTCTTTTTACTTTTGCCCACAGAACCTGAGTTAATAGGATCCTCATGTGTGTGTGTGTGTGTGTGTGTGTGTGTGTGTGTGTGTGTGTATCTTTGATTTAACATAAGTATTCATTGAGTTGTTTTGGGGGGCGTAGCGTTTTATTTTGTCTATTGCATTTTTAAAGGGACAAATCATCTGGGTTCTTACGTATATTTTTCTGTTGTCTTTATTCAATTTCTTTATGTTATCTTTACTATGTATATAATGTCCTCAGTAGAATTAATTGACCTACGAAGATATTGGTGGCATCTGTACATAGAAAGATTAGATTGGTTTTGGTGGGGGAGTTAATCCTACAGAAGCAAATTACTTGCCTGAATTGAGGCTAACAGCTTGGGAGAGAACGGATCTGCATTCTCCTCCAATTCCCTTCTTCGGGACAGGACAGCTGCTACATAAAGCTCACCCCACCCCCACTCCCCGTGTGCACTCCTGCCAGGCCAAGAATTCTCATGGGAGTTTTGATATATTTACATCCAGATGTAGGCCTTTTGTGCAGTGGGGACGCTTGGAGGATAAGACAAAAGAACACTGATGGTTTTTGTGGGGCTATGAGCTGCATAAGGAATAAAGAGAATGTGCGAGTATATTTATATTAACAATATCTTTCTCAGTACACTTCTCTTAGTAATGTCGATTTAGCTTTTGTTAACCATGTCCTGGAGGCCTGTGAAATATGTGGTATAGTTTTCTTGTAGGGGAAAAAAAAGAAACACATGAAAGTCAAAATTGAGCATTGCTAACCAAATGAGTAACATAGATTATGGAAATGGTTATATATTGGATTTAAGTTGAACTTGTGTTTTCTGTGGATAATTTTGAAAGGATATTTTAACGTATTGACGCTCATTGTTGAAACAGCATATTTCAAAATTAAAATAAAGAATAAGAACGTTAGAGGGGCACCTGGGTGGCTCAGTAGATTAAGCACCCAACTCTTGATTTCAGCTCACATGAGATTGAGCCACCGAGTAAGTCTGCTTGAGGTTCTTGCCCCCCCCTCCCCATTGTGTGCACAAACACACACGCTCTCTTTAAAATAAATTAATCTTAAAAAAAATAGAATATTATGTTCATGAACTTTGACATAGGAAAATTCATTTCTACTCGAGTGACTTCCTGTCACTGGAGCCTGGAGCTTGTCCAGGCTTACCACCAGATAGCATATTGTTAGGATCAATTTTGTTCTACACTTCAGAGGTTCTTCTGGCTGGACTAAGAATCAAATTGACATGAGTCAGATTAACAGGAGAAAAATTTAATTTCATATGTATGAAATTACATACACAAAAGTTTCAAAGACAGAAAGGTAAAATGAGATATGTATGCCATCGTGAGCAAAGGAATGGGATGTGAGGACCTGGGGCTTCAGAGGGGAGGAGGGCAGTTCACAGGGGAGGACGAAGAGCAGATGTTTGCCTGCCATACAGTTGGGTCACTCGTATAAAATTTATCTCTGATAATAACTCTTCTCTGGGAAAGTCTCCCAATTTAGATTCTTTTAGGTAGTTAACGGAGGGGCAGAATTTCTCTTTAGCTCACAGGGCCTTGATTGCTTTTAGCTCAAGCTAGTCCATATGCCAAAGTAACACATTTTTGAGGAGACTTGTTCTGAACCCTTCAGTATCTTTGGTTAGTACTTGGCCAGCAGCTCAGGTTTAGCCTTTCAAAACATAACATATCATTTCCTAATCTCCAGGCCTTGCAGATGGATGGATGGTTGATAGTGAGCAAGCAAGAAAGAAAATAGCGTACATGTGTTTATTTTTTATTCCTTTATTCAAGACTTCTTTATGAGGAAATTGCTGTCTGCTAAATACTGTGCTAGAGGTGGAAATGGCTCAAAATTATACTCACTTTTTCTCAATCCAAACCTGCTTTTTTTTTTTTATCTCTCCTAGCAAATGGCCTTATCTGCCCATTTATTTCATTTAACAATTTACTAACTACAGCATGCTAAGCACTCTGACAGGCATGGAAGATGAAATAGTGAATAAGATGGGGCCCTGCCTTAAGGGAATTTACACTCTAATGGAGGAAATACATAAGTAAGCAGGCAATTATGTTTAAGTGTCTTAAATAAAATTTTGAGAGTGATGATGGATTCTTCACTTTGCTTTACCCACTCCACTCCTCCTTCTCAGCCACACCACACAGGACCAGTCATGACACCAGCCCCTTGGGTACCTCCTGTATATACGGGGCTCCTCTGTTCTGTCCCCCACTGCCCTGGGTCAGCTGCACAGTATCTCTCTCCTGATCCCTCCTGCTGGCCTCCTAACCACCTTCCTAATTCTTCTCCATCCATTTTTAAACAGGCAGAGTTCTTCCCAGAGTTCTTTTCGTTCCCTTATCCAGGACAAAATACAGACTCCTCATGGCCCTCTTTGATGTGATTCAGGCATATCCATCCAGCTTCATTTTCTTCCTTGTTCCCATTTCTCTTTGCCCCCATATTCCTCAGCAGTACTGGCCCGTTTATTCAGAGGAGGCACTACATGTCATTCCTCTCTTTGCCTGTGTGTTCCTCCCTGTTAGTCCACTTTGTTTCCTCAAGAGCAATTTAATATACATATTGTAGGTATAAATATATTTAATTTATATATGTTATTAAGAGCTCTTCAGTTATACATATGCTTTGATCCAGTGATTCAGTTTTGGAAAATATTTTTTAAGGAAATAGTATGCAAGAAAAAGTAGTTAATATTAAGATACCCATATTAGCATTTACATAGTAAAAAAGCTATTTTAAAAAGAAGATGGAATAAAGGCCATATATGAAAGACCCACAGCTAATATCATCCTCAGTGGGGAAAACTGAGAGATTTTCCCCAAAGGGCAGGAACACGGCAGGGATGTCAGCTCTTTCCACCGTTATTCAACATAGTACTGGAAGTCCTAGCCTCCGTGATCAGACAACAAAAAGAAATAAAGGCATCCACATCAACAAGGAAGAAGTCGAACTTTCACTCTTCTCAGAAGACATGATATTGTATGTAGAAAGCCTGAAAGAGTCCACCAAGAAAACTGCTAGAAGTGATACATGAGTTCAGCAAAGTTGCAGGATATAAAATCAACAGAAATCTGTTGACATCTATACACCAATAATGAAGCAGCAGAAGGAGAAATCAAGGAATTGATCCCATTTACAGTTGTACCAAAAACCATAAGATACCTAGAAATAAACCTAACCAAAGAGGTAAAAGATTTGTACTCTGAAAACTATAGAATACTTATGAAAGAAATTGAGGAAGGCACAAAGAAGTGGAAAAACATTACATGCTCATGGATTGGAAGAACAAATATTGTTAAAATGGCTATACTACCCAAAGCAATCTGTACATTGAATGAAATCCCTGTCAAAATAATACCAGCATTTTTCACAGAGCTAGAACAAGTAATTCTAAAATTTGTACCGAACCAGAAAAGACCCTGAATTGCCAAAGGAATGTTGAATAAGAAAAGCAAAGCTGGCATTATCACAATTCCAGACTTCAAGTTACATTATGAAGTCGTAGTTATCAAAACAGTATGTTACTGGCACAAAAACAGATACCTAAGTCAGTGGAACAGAATAGAGAACCCAGGAGTGGACCCACAACCATATGGTCAACTAATCTTCGACAAAGCAGGAAAGTATCTGATGGAAAAAAGACATTCTCTTCAACAAATGGTTTTGGAAAAACTGGACAGCCACTTGCAGAAGAATGAAATTAGACCACTTTCTTACACCATACACAAAAATTTAAAGTGGATGAAAGACCAAATGTGAGATAGGAAACCAAAATGTGAGATAGGAAAGCAAAATCCTAGAGGAAAACACAGACAGCAACCTCTTTGACCTTGGCTATGGCAACTTCTTACTAGACAAATCTCTGGAGGAAAGGGAAAACAAAAGCAAAAATGAACTATTAGGACTTCATCAAGATAAACAACTTCTGCACAGCAGAGGAAACAACCAACAAAACTAAAAGGCGGTCTACAGAATGGGAGAAGTTATTTGCAAATGACATACTGGATAAAATATGTAAAGAACTTCTCAAACTCAACTCCCCAAAAATAATCCAGTTAAAAATGGTCAGCTCTCACATTAATAGCTAATCCAAGTCCAGTATCAACAGGAACAGACATTTCTCCAAAGAAGACATACAAATGGCCAACAGACACGTGAAAAAATGCTCAAGATCATTCATCATCAGGGAGATACAAATCAAAACCACAATGAGATGTCATCTCACACCTATCAGAATGGCTAAAACTTAACAAGTCGGGAAACAACAGATGTTGGCAAGGATGTGGAGAAAGTGGAGCCCTCCTACACTGTTGGTAGGAATGCAAACTGATGCAGCCATTCTGGAAAACAGTATTGAGGTACATCAAAAAGTTGAAAGTAGAACTACCCTATTACTCAGCAATTGCATTCCTAGGTATTTACCCAAAGGATACAAAAATAGTGATTCGAAGGGGCACATCACCCCCTGATATTTATAGCAGTATTATCAACAATAGCCAAATTATGGAAAGAGCCCAAATGTCCATTGGCTGGTGAATGGATAAAGAAAATGTGGTGTATAGATACGCTATGGGATATTACTCAACCATCAAAAAAGAATTAAGTCTTGCCATTTGCAATGATGTGTGTGGAACTAGAGTATATATTATATTAAGCGAAGTAAGTCAAAGAAAAACAAATTTTAAGGTTCTATGTGGCTTTTATAATCCTACCCTTTCTTTTCTATTTATGTTACTATTTTTTTATTCATTGCTTTTATTGCCCTTGTTCTTTTTTTCTTTTCTCTTTTTTTTTTTTTTCCCTTGGTATTCTCTCTTTTCTGCCTTTGGTTCTAATTGAGCATTTTATATGATTCCACTTTTTCTCTTCTCTTACTATATCAATTGTATATTTTTTATTTTTTTTAGTGGTTTTCCTTCAATTTGCAATGCACATTGAATAGCTCATCCAAGTCCAATATCAACACCACAGTACTTCATGCATAAGATCAGTGCCTCATGACGGAGGATTCCTGATTCCTTTGTCTTGTCCCTTATAACATTACTGTCATTCATCTCACTTATTCATAAGTTATAATCACTGAATACATTGTTAATATTATTGTTTTGGACAGACTGTTTTCTGTCAGATCAGTTAATAAAAATAAAACATTTTATTTTGCCTTCATTTATTCCTTCTCTAATGCTCTTTCTTTATGTAGATCCAAATTTATGACCTATATCATTTTTCTTCCTTTTGAAGAACTTCTGAGATTTCTTGAAAGGCAGGTCTACTGATGACATATTCTCACAGTTTTTGTTTGTCTCAGAAAGTATTTTCCCCTTCACTTTTGGGAGATAATTTTGCTGGATACAGAATTCTAGGTTAATGTTTTTTTTTTCTTTTTTTTTTTTTTCTTTCAACACTTTAAATACTTCCTCTCCTCTCTTCCTGTTTTCATGGTTTATGGAAAGAAGTCTGGTGTAATTCTTACCTTTGGTCCTCTGTAAGTAAGGTGTTTTCCTTCCCTCTGACTTCTTTTAAGATTTTCTCTTTGTCTTTGATTTTCTGCAGTTTGAATATGATATGCCCAGTTACATATTTTTGCTATTTGTCCTATTTGGTATTCTCTGAGCTTCATGATGGTTAGTTTGGTATCTGTTATTAATTTGGGGGGAAATTCTGTCATTATTGCTGCAAATATTTCTTTCCCATTTTCTCTTTCTTCTCCTTATGGTGTTAACCTTTTATACTTGTCCCACAGTATTTGGATATTCTATTCTGAGCCCCCCCTGCCCCCAGGTTTTTTTTTTTTTCTTTGTATTTCAGTTTGGAAATTTCTATTGACACGTTATTAATATATCTTGGTCAGCTGTGTCCAGGCTGTTGATGAAGCCATCAAAGGAATTCTTCATTTTATTCAGTGTTTTTCATTTCTAGCATTTTCTTTTGATTCTTTCTTAGAGTTTCCATTTCTCTGCTTACTTTACCCATCTGTTCTTGCATGTTATTGCTTTTTCCTTTACAGCCCTCAGCATATTAATCATAGTTGTTTTAAATCTCATCTGATAAATCCAGCGTCTCTGCCATATTTGAGTTTGGTTCTGATGTTTGCTGAGTCCCTTCAAACTGTATCCTTTTTTTATTTCTTAGGATGTCTTGTAACTTTTTATTCAGAACTCAAAATGAGGTACTGCGTAAAAGGAACTGAGACAAATAGGCCTTTGGTGTGACTTTTTATGTTTATCTGGCTTGGAATGAGGCTATGTTTACCGCTTGCTATAGCCGTAGTTGTCTTGAGGGTGAAAGTTCCTTGGGTGTCCTTGTTTTTGTTTCCCTGGTTGTCTTTGGGTTTCCCTAGAGACTTTTCCTAAAGTCTGAGCTGTGTGTTCTTTCAATTATATTTCCCTATTTTATTGGTGTGCCCTGTTGATGTGGTGAGGTATGGTGAAGGGGAGGCATTCTGTAGTCTTGTGGTTAGTGTTCACTCTTTTTTTTAAGAAAGATTTTATTTATTTATTTGACAGAGATCACAAGTAGGCAGAGGCGGGGGCGGGGGGGGGGAAGCAGGCTCTCCGCTGAGCAGAGAGCGCGATGTGGGGCTCAATCCCAGGACCCTGGGATCATGACCTGAGCCGAAGGTAGAGGCTTAACCCACTGAGCCACCCAGGCACCCCTTAGTGTTTGCTCTTTTGGTGTGTTGTGTCTCTGGGTAGCGACCCTCCCAAGTACCCCTCAGTAGCCCCTCTGCCCTTTAAGTGAGACAGGAAGGCTAGAAAGGGCTGGACTTGGGTTACTTCTCTTCCCTCAGCTCATTTAGTCTCTAGTAAAGTAGTTTTCCTTGAAGGTGGTTGTATTAGCTTGCTAGGGCTGCCTTTACAAAGCACACAACTGTGTGGCTTAAACAACAGAAATTTATTGTCTCAGTTTGGGAGGCTAGAAATCCAAGATGAAGGGTTGTGTCCTCTGAGGGCTGGGAGAAGGAGCCTGTTCCACGTTTCTCCACTAGTTCCTGGTGATTTTCTGGCAATCTTTGTCATTCCTGAGCTTGCAGGACCCATTGCCCTGATTTCCGCCTTCATTTTCACATGCATTCTCCTCATATGTACGTTTGTGTCAAAATTTCCCCTTCTTTTAAGGACACAAGTTACTTTGGATTATGAGTCCACCCTCCAGTGTAACCTTATCCTAATGTTACTAATTATATTGACAAAGTCGCTGTTTCCAAATAAGGTCACATTGTGAGGTACTGGGAGTTAGGGCTTCAACCTATGAATTTGTAGGGGACATAAGTCCATAACAGCAGGCCTTGTTAAGAACAAAATGCTCTGGGTGTATTTTTAAATGCCTCCTTTTCTTCTCTACTGGAATTATGACTGGATTTTTCCTCTATCCTTCACGGTGAGAACCTGGTATCTCCTCAAGATAAAATTCAAGACAGTGTGGGAACTCCCCCCTCCCCCGCGCCCACCCACCAAGACTTAGCTCCCTAGAATATTTAAGTCTTTGTCCACAGTGAGTTGCCTGCATTTTGTTGTTTCTAGTTGAAGTTTTCCTACCCCAGTACTGACTCCATTGGCGGTGGTCTCTGCTCCTGGCCTCTACTCCAGTGAGCGCTGGCTATTTATATCCACCTATCTGTTGCTCTCTAATTCAGGGGTGGCAGTTTGCCCCATGACCTCAGCTCTCAGGTAGATTGAAGAAGAGGTGTTGATTTTCAGTTTGTTCAGCACTTTTCCTGTGAAGATGGAAGTGTTAACTTTCAAGCTCTTCCCATGCCAGACCAGAAATGAAATGTCTTTGTTCTCTGTATGTTCAGAATTATATGTGGCTATCACATTAGATTTATAGTAGGCTGACCCAGGATCAGTTCAAAAACTTTCTGAAAACCGAATAAAGAATGTCCCTGGGGCGGGGTCACAGAACTGCATCTCTTTTGTCTCCAGTTGCAGCTGTCACTCATTGGAGAGAATGCATCTCGTGTCTCATCCAGACCTGAAAATGCCCCAACTTAGGTATTACGCTGAGGTGGCGGAACCTGCGCCTTTCCAGTCTTTCTGTGACTTAGGCCACCTTGAAACAATTCTTGCTAGTGGGATTACTGGTGGAGAGCTTACTGGAGGAGACCTTGGCAGTGGCGAGAAAATACACATTGCAAGTAGTCTCAGCATTCTCTTCTTACTACTAAGTTACTCATTAGTAGTGGTGTTTTGGAAAAACTGTTTGAGCTTACCCTCTGAGTTTTTAATTGAAGTCTGTACAGCATTGGAATGATCCAGGTACTCTTTATATGTGGTAAGGTTATGGATCTAAATTAATTTTCTGTGAAAATCATTAAGCTCTTAGTTCTGTTAGCTTATAAAAGCCATTTTTCATGCTTATGCAGGAGAACATTCAAAACAGTACTTTCTTTTTTGTGACTATCAGAGATAACAAGAATTCTATTAAGATTTGGATAGGACATTTTGACACTTGATTAGTAGTCAGACTAGGGAAATGGAAAGTGAACAAGTCCCCTGCAGGTGTAGCTTACATCTGCTATTACGTCGATTTGCCGTTTGACATAATGGTGCACTTGCCTGCTTTGGTCTGTGCCTCATACCAGCTGCTAAGGGAGTGTGGCTGTTCTGCGTGAGGAATACTGGCAGCTCTGCATGAGGTCTAGGGCCATCCTGGAGATAGGCGCTACTACGTTTTCTTTCTTGACCCAGGACAGGTTTCCATCTAAGCCTCTCCTGTCCAGTTTGTGGGACATTACTGTTGGTACAATTCCATGTACATTTTGTAGGTATTGTCTTTGCTGCCTTTAATGATCACACGTAACAGTGTTTCCCAGGCAGATTGGCACATTCATTTATGTTTTGTTCGAATGACATGGGATTACATTGTGGCTTTTTTTTTTTTCCTTTATTGGAGGGAAGGGAGGGGCGAAAGGAGAGGGAGAGAGAGAATCCCAAGCAGTGTCCACGCTCAGTGTAGAGCCCAGCGTGGGGCTCATTCCCACAAACCTGATACTGTTACCTGAGCCGAAATTGAGAGTTGGATGCTTAACCAGCTGAGCCACCCAGGTGCCCTACATTGTGGCATTTTTAACATGGAATGTATATGGAAAGCTGGAAGTTCAGCTTAACAGCCTTGTAAAACAACTTGATGAGAATGAAAACTACAGGGAGAATAATCGTCTTTACTCTTGTGTGTTTTGAGTGATGCATTTGAGTTCTCAGTCTAAAAGGTACCACGTAGTCATCAATATCCCACCACCTGGATACATGGGGATGAGCAGGGAATTCAAGCAGGCAGGATTTAGGCTAAGCTGAGGTGGCCCTAAATTGTGCAAACAAGTTACAGGGAGACTGTGAAGTTCTCTTCCTCAGAAATCTCTAGTAGTCTAGACTGGCCTATTTTTGTGCAATATTTAGAGTGAAGGAGAGAGACCGGGCTAGACTTTCCACATCCCTGTGCAACATTTATTTTCTTTGTCAAATTTTTTTAAGAGAATTTGAATTTGAATTTGAGTCATTTTAATGATGTAACTTAAACATAGATGTAAACTAAAACATAGTTTATCCTTCCCCAGAAATAGCCAAATGTACAAAATCATAATTTTAAATTATTTTCACAACCCGAGTAAGGATGGATGTTTTCCCCAACCTGAATTTTGGTGCATGATTGGTGTGTGTGTGTGTGTGTGTGTGTGTGTGTGTGTGTGTGTATTTGACGAGGCATATATATGCTTTCTTTTTTTTTTTTAAGATATTTATTTATTGGGGTGCCTGGGTGGCTCAGTGGGTTAAAGCCTCTGCCTTCAGCTCGGGTCATGATCTCAGGGTCCCAGGATCGAGCCCTACATTGGGCTCTCTGCTCAGCGGGGAGCCTGCTTCCTCCTCTCTCTCTGCCTGCCTCTCTGCCTAATCTCTCTCTCTGTCAAATAAATAAATAAAATCTTTAAAAAAGATTTTATTTGTTTGTTTGTTTGTTTGTTTATTATTTGCCCCAGGGGTACAGGTCTGTGGATCATCAGGCTTACAACTTTCACAGCACTCACCATAGCACAAACCCTCCCCAATGTCCATAACCCATCCACCCTATCCCTCCCCTCCACCCCCCCAGTAACCCTCAGTTTGTTTTGTGAGATTAAGAGTCTCTTATGGTTTGTCTTTAAAGCTGACAAGAGAAAAGTCTTGTGTGTACCTTGTAAAATTCTACCTTTTATATATACTTAAATGTTCATATCCCGTAAGTCAGGGCTGTTATTAAAATATTAAAATTAATATTAAAATATTTAAAAAGTAGATAGGTTTAGGTCTAAAGTACATAATTTTGATACATTAAGAGTTAGCAATGGCAAAGCTGGTGGCTAATAGAAGAGTAACAGAAGTAGCTTTAAGAAATGGATTTAACAAATTGTATATATGTGCAAGAGTGATAAGCAACAGTCAGAAATGGGTGTAAATTCATTAATGTTAGTTTATTTATGAAAGTTTTTATTATGTTGATGTTGCCCGATCATCTCCCAGCAGACGTATTATTTCCCTCACAAATGAATGCCTCGAAATCTGTCTGAGAGATTTGCTTGGTTTGATGCATATTCACATCCTCAGTACTTGTAAAGAGTTTTGTCAATAAATGTTCTGAAAAGAATCAAATACTGGGATTCATTGGCAGATGCTTACATCTAGCCTTAATTTGCTCCGTAGTTTGCATTTATAAGACATATTGACAGAAGTCTGATGTAGATAATACATTAACGCTACCTACAATGTGGTATCAACATCTGAAAAGGACACTGACTCACCTTAACGTCAAGGATCATTGATTAGCATTCCCTTTTTCTTTTATTGAGCATTCTGTTGAGACAAAACCTTAGTCCTACATAAAGAACCATCATTTCCCTGCATTATCATGTGTGTTTTCTGTTTTGTCCATGTAGAACTTTCTGACAGGATTCATTCGTAGCTCAATCTGACTTCAGAGACTTAGTCCTTGTAATTCTCGCCCTTTTATCCTGTATTTGGTTCCCTTTTTCTAAAGGCAGTCCAGTGCATCATTGCCAATCAATTCAGTTTAATTCAGTGTACATGTACTGAGTGCTTATTTACTATGTGCCCAGACTATGTGAGTCCTGGGAGACATCATATGCCAGCCACACAGCTTTTGCTCTCAGAGTTTATAGTGTAGTTGGGACATGGACACTTAAAAAGATAATTTTCAAATTCTGCCTTCCCAGAAGATAATTTTGGGGAAGAACTAAGGTGATGGTCTATATAGGGAATAACCAGTTACCAAATTCTGCCTTAAAGGCAGTTGTGAAGTACAAAAGAAAGAAAAGAGAAGAAAAAAGAAAGGACACTTGATCTGAGAGATTTACAGCCGATTTGAGGACACACTGAATTAGCCCATCAGCAAGTATTGACAGCCCCAAGCAACAGAACTTAATTAATGAGTTCATCGCTCAGCCTCTGGACAGAGGGTCTGGATGGAGTGTCACAAGACTCTTAATTTAGGGAAGATTTCCTATGTCTAAATATAAATCCTCTTTCTGTAACTGAAGTCTCTTACTAGTAAAAATAGGAGGTGTATTTACCATCATTTGCAGAGTATTTATAACCTCAGGTTAATCTCAGTGGAGTCCAGAGATTCCCGCCTGTGACTGTTGGTGTGCTGCACCTGGGTAACAGGTGTGCCTGGAGACCCAGCCCCTCAGCTCTTGGGGCGGCTTTGGGGGTGCCTGTAGTCCCCTGTGATCAGTCGTACTTCTTTACTCTGATGGGCCATACGAATACTGTCCTTCTCTGTGTGCCATGACGTGAGAAATGCTGGGCGGTATTGCATTAAAACATCTGCCTTAACATTTCTTCAGAAGGCTAGTTTCCCAAGCACTTTTGTATCTTATTAACCCTCTTCTGATATCTTTATATAAGGAGCTTTGGTTGAAGAGTGTTGAAGAGAAGATAGGGCTCCCAGAAGCAACTGACTTCATTTGAAGCTACAGAGATGATTCTTGTTCTGTAATGAACAGTAGTTGATTTTCTAAATAGTTCCTTTTGGTCACTGATAGTTGAGTGTCCATCGTGATAAAATTAATACCTTATTTCTCTAGCTTTTTTTTTTTTTTTCTTTTTTCTTAAGTAGGCTGTACGCCCAGGCTGGGGCTTGAACTCACAACCCTGAGATTCAGAGTCACATGCCCTACCGACTGAGCCCGCCAGGCGCCCCAGTAGGCCTAGCACTTGGTGGGTGTTGTGAATAGCTGACATACAAGATAAATGAACACATAAATATTGTGCGCCCTGCCATTCATCCACTTTTTAAATTTGTTTTAACAATACCTAAATAATTAGCCCTTACAACATGCAGGGCACTATTGCAGGCTTTAGGAATTCCTTAATGAGAAGATACCCGGTGCCTGCCCTCCGAGAGTTGATAGTCTTTAGATAAGAATGATAATTAAAGAAGTAATTACACCATGGCGTGATTGGTGCGATGAGGCACGTACAGTAGGGAGACCTGTTAAGGCTGGAAGATGGTTTAATATATATAGTTACTCAACTTTGGTGTTTAGTTAGAGGAGCTTTCACTGAATACCATTTCCTTAATTATTCAATGTAAACTGAGTACTGTTGTGATGCAGATTGTCTCTGCTGTAACACAGCGTTCACCCTAACAACCTAAGTAACAGCAAGACTTTGAATTCATGATTTACCTCACCAGGAGATAGTCTTGGTTTCAAGGTTTGCATACTTCTTACCTATAGCCTTAATTACAGATGTGGTGAAATAATGCTTCTCTCTTGCCTTTTATGTTTTCAGGGAAGGTATTCATATAAATCAGGAATTGCTGCAGATGTCTCCGTGTGTTACGGAGCAGTTCATTGAGCTGCTGTGTCAGTTCAGCCCAAACCAGGTTATAGAGACACTGCAGGTCCTGGAGTGCTACCGCCTGGAAGAAACCATCCAGGTAAGATCAGTAACGTAGAGCAGACAACAGAACACTGGTGCTGATCATTCACCAGTTTAAACGTGGGCGGAAGGAGACTCTCATGTTACACTGCATAGCCCCTGGGATCGAACCCAGATAGTCTGACTCCATAGCACATCCCTCCGTCCTGCTGCCCCTTAATTCTAGTAAAGTCAGAAACAGCACGCATCCGTCATTGTTATTAATCAAGTTTCACAGATACCCTCACCAGCACAGTAAGCCTAGAGGAAGGAATACAATAGAAATATTAAAAGGAAAAACCAAGGTCTTGTTTGCAGGCACTGATGGTTAGATAGTCCTGTCGTGCTTAAGACTTGGGCTCAGTGGCGGCCGGTAGCCTTCACCCAAGACGTTGCCTTGAACCCCTTCCCTCCTTTTCTCCTGTTTCCAAATGAAAATGACTGTGCGCATGCATGTGTGTGTGTGTACATACACACACATACATATTCTAATCTGGAAGAGATAGTTATGTTCCCCACTTAAAGTTTGTTTTTCAGCTACCATTATCCCTCCTTTCCATTACTGTTAGTGCTCATGAAGCAATAGCCCATGTTCCCTGTACACCTGCTGCTCACACACTTGACAGATTTTACATTGTGAAATATTTAAAATATATAGAAATGTGCAGGATATCAAACATCTGTGTACCTACCAACCCAACTGTATAGATGTTCACATTTGGCCATACTGGCTTCAGATCTGTGTTGTTTGTTTTAGAACCAAAGCACCCTTTATCTGTCAGGTCCCCGCTCTCCCCTGAGGTCACCACCAACCTGAAGATGGCGAGTGGAGCCTTCCCCTCCATGTTTTTTATTTTCCCTATATATGTATTTACCTATAAAATGCATGATACAGTCTTACATGTTTTTAGAATTTGTATTAATGGTATCATGTAGTACCTATCCCATTGAAAAGTTGCTTTCTTCATTAATTTTTAATGTATCAGTTTTATGCATGTAGATCGAATTCATTCATTTTAATAGTCATATAATATCAATTGAATGGGTGTGCCAGTTTATTTCCCTATTGATAGACACTCTTATTTTTTCTAATCCTTTACCATTATAAACAATGCTACATTATACATCTTTGTACCAATCTTGTGTGCCCATGTGAGGTTTCTCTAAGTAATTATCTGGAGGTGGAATTCTTAGACAATAGAGTAGCTTTATTCTACTGTTATTGCCAAGGTGATCTGTTTGTTTCTATTCTCATCATCGGTGGATGTTATTTGCTGGTTTTCCACATTCTTGCTGATAACTAACATTTTTAGACTCAATTTTTGCCGTGTGATGGGTATCTTCGATTACTCATGACATTGAACATCTTTCCATATGTTTGATGACTCTTTTGATTTTCTTTTCTCTTAATTATCTGTTTTATATCCTTTGCCCATTTTTCTGTTGAGTTTTTGCCCTTACTGATTTGTAGAAATGCTAATTTCTGCATCTCTCATCCTTTGCTGATGTTATGTGTTGGAGATGCTTTCTTCCAGTCTGTTGTGGCAAGTCTTTTAACTTGGTTTTTAGTGACTTCTATTTTAATTTATCAGTCTTTTCCTTTAAGGTTTAAATTTTGTGTGTGAGTCTTATTTCCTTTTCCACTCTGGTGGTGTAAAAGTCATCCTCTTATATGAGTTTTATAGTTTAGCTTTTTACATTTAGGCCTTTAATCCATCTGGAATTTATTTTTGTAAACAGATCAAGAGAGGGATTTATGTATTTTTTCCCAGGGTATAACCTATGATCAATGTGGTATTTTGGTATTCTTACCTCACTGATTCAGAATGCCATACTGCTGTGTACCGAACTCCCAAATAGATGTAGATCTGTTTGTGGGATCTGTTCTATTCCTTTGGTCATGTCTTTCCTTAACCATTACCGCAGATTTTAATTAATATAGCTTATAGCTTTACAATAAGGCTTATTATTTGAAAGAAGAGTCTTCCCTCATTCTTTTTCTTTAAAATTCTATGTCTACTCTTAGTCTCTTACTATTTCACATCAAATTAGAAATCACGTTGTCAGGTTCCTTAAAAAAAAAAAAAGTCCAGTATTTTTATGAAATACATACATTGAATTTTAGATGAATTCAGTCAGGGAAGACTGACATTTTACAACGTAGAGTCTTCACATTCAGGAACCTGGTTGTCTTTTTAAAAGCCTTTCTCTCTAGTGAAGTTTCAGTAACTTTTATATGATATACAAGGTTCTTGCACGTGTTTTCTTACATTTGTTCCTAAATACTTAACACTTTTTGTTAAGTGTGAAAGTTTTTGAAATGACATCTTTTTTGATTGCTGCTGCTGTATGTTATTAATTTTTGTACATTGTTTTATATCAAAAAGAATCTGAATTCTTCATTCAAATAGTTTCTAGATTTTTTTTACGACAATACTACTTTCCAAGAATAGGGTAGTTATTTTTGTTTTTGTTTTTTTTTTCTTTTCAATGTTACCCTGTTTTCTCTCTCTTTTCAGATGTATAGGAGCTCTAGGATATTACTGTACAGAAGCAGTGACAGTATGTATTCTTGCCTGAAAAGGGAAGAACGTGTCTCACAGCTTACATTGATTATAGTGTTTATTTTAGGATTTTGATAGATAATTTTCATTAAAGTTTCATTCTCAGTTTGGGTAACAGTGTTTTTGTTTTTGTTTAGAATGGGTACTGCGCCATTGGACTACTATCCCCCACTAAAAATGAACAAACTACCAATAAATGTAACACGAATGAACCTCAACATATGCTAAATAAAAAATGTCAAATGCAAAGTTCTTTTTCATTTTTGTGAAATTCCAGAAAAGGCAAACTATAGTGAAGAAAAGATGGCTTGAAAGCAGTAATGAAAATAATCTGTATCTTGATTGTGGTAGTAGTTACACAAGTGTACATAATTGCAAAAGTTCATCAGCCTGTACACGTAATAGGTGGATCTTTTGTGTGAATTATATCAATAAATCTGGGAGAGGATAACTTCACTAATCAAATATATATATATATAAAAAAAATAGGTACTGCATTTTATCAAATACTTTTTTGTGTATTTATTGAGAGGATCATAGGTTTTTCTCCTTTAAACCTGTTAATGTTATTTGTGCCTCTCTTCTTTCTTGCTAAGAAAGTTTTATTCCACTTTATTAGTATTTTCAAAGACTGTTTTGGGGTTTGTTAAACTTCCTTTCCTTTGTTTCTTTTCAATAGCATTATTTTCTGCACTTCCTGTCTTTCACTTCTCTTCTGAGCTTACTTGGTATTTACTTATCAGAAACTCTTAGTTTATTGATGTTTATTAAGATCTCACAAGTTGTGTCATGTTTCATTGCCATTTTGTTCTAAATATTTTCTGGTTTATATTGTTCCTATGATGTATGTGTGTTACCTTTTCTCCAGTGGATATACTCACTCAGGTAAATGACAATTTTAAATTAAATCAGTGAAGAGAAAATTGAATGAACATGGTTTACTTAGAACTGCCAAGATGAGCCACTTATAGAAAGTCAAAAAGTCATATTACAATGGACAGTAGAGTACTACTGAGGTGTGAATTTATTATTTACTGTCATGTTGTTTTCATCCTTAATAGGATCGTCAAACAAGATTTGTGAACAAAAATCTTTCTTTTCTTCTTTCCTAGATTACCCAGAAGTATCAACTTCATGAAGTCACTGCCTATCTATTAGAAAAAAAAGGAGATATTCATGGTGCCTTCTTAATAATGCTGAAGGTAATATTTTACTATATTTGCTTTGCCATGTTTCTTTCCAACCCTCCATTCATCAACCCATCTTTTTTTTATTGAGATATACTTGACATGTGACATTGTGTAAGTTTTCATCCATCTTAATCTCTTCTGTGTCAGAATAAGTTGCAGACAGTACTGCACTTTACCCCTGAATATTTTTATCATGACTAGAGTTCAGTCACTGACGAGAGCTCAACATTTCTTTTGGGTATTTTTTTAAAGTGAAATTTATATTCAGTAAAATGCACGAGTCTTAAGTGTATCATGTACTGAGTTTTGACATATGCAAGCACCTGTGTCTCTGGTCCCTAACAAGATAGAGAACATTAACTTCACCAGAGAAAGTTCCTTATGCTCCTTCACACTCAGTTTCCATTCCCTACCCCCACACATAATCACTTTTCTGATTTTTTTCACTGTGAATTAGTTTTACCTATTTTATGCACTTACATTAATGGAGTCCTACAATACCACTCTTGTATAATTCTTCTTTCAGCATGATATTTTTGAGATGTATCAGGAGTTTATTTCTTTTATAACTGTGAGTAGTATTTAAGTGAATGAGTATACTACAGTTTATCCATTCTCTTGATGATTGACACCGGGCTATTTCTAGTTTTTGGCTACTAAGAATAAATCTACTGTGAGTACTCTTATACAAAAACTGTTTTCGTTTTCTTGAAGTCAGTACCAAGGAGTGGAATTGCTGGGTCACAGGATAGGTGTAGGTTTAGTTTTATAAGAAAAGATCAGACCTCTTTCCAAAAATTTCCAAACTACTTTGTTTCCAAAGTAGTTATTCTATTTTACATCCCCTCCAATAATGTATAAGAGTTTTGGTTTGCTACACATTCTCACCAACAGTTGGTCTTCTATTTTTTACAAAAAATTTTATCCACTTTTGAAATTGTTATAGAATATATGTTACAAAAATTTACCATTTTGGTGGCATTAAGTATATTCACACTGTTGTGCCATTATCAGCACCATCCATCTCCAGAACTTTTTCAGCTTCCCAAACTGAAACTCTGTACCTGTTAAATAATAAATCCCCCTTCCCCCATTCCCAAGTAACCACCATTCTTACTGGCTCTATGAATTAGCTCTACCTCATATACATGGAATCACACAGTATTTGCTTTTTTGTGTACATTTATCATAAAGTCTTCAAGATTTATCCACGTTGTAACACGTGCCAGAATTTCAGTTTTAAGGCTGAGTGGTACACCATTTTATGTATATGCCACGTTTTGTTTATCCATTCATCCGTTGATAGACAGTCGGATTGCTTCCACCATTTGACCATTGTGAATAATACTGCTATGAACATGGGTGTACAAATATCTTTTCAAGACCCAGCTTTCACTTCTTCAGAGCATATAACCAGAATGAAATTACTGAATTCAACAATATTATTTTTAATTTTGAAGGAACTGCCATACTGTTTTTTATAGTGGATGCACCATTTTACATTCTTATCAGCAAGGCACAAGGATTTTAATTTCTCTGCATCTTCTCCAACACTCTTTTCTTTTTCTTTTTCTTTTTTTTTAAGATTTTATTTATTTGACAGAGAGAGAGAGAGAGATCACAAGTAGGCAGAGAAGTAGGAGGAAGCAGGCTCCCCGCTGAGCAGGGAGCCTGATGCGGGCCTCGATCCCAGGACCCTGAGATCATGACCTGAGCTGAAGACAGAGGCTTTAACCCACTGAGCCACCCAGGTGCCCTCCAACACTCTTTTCTTGATAGTAACCATTTTAATGGGTGCGAAGTATTACCTTAGTGATTTTAATATTGCATCTAGTTAAGGGATATCCTGTTTATATTAAAAAAAAAAAAAAGTTCCATACTGGCCTCTAGTTTTTTTCTAGCTATTTAATCACCAAACAGGCCAGGAAGAATATTCCACAGAGACTTTACATAGGTTCTCAGCCTTTTTTAATGTGTAAATTATCCCTACATCTCTTTTTTCTTTGCAGTTTATTTGTTGAAGATACCATGAATCTATTTTTAAAGGATAAACTAAAAGTATTCCTGGCATAGATGGGGGAAAGAGAAGCAGGATATCCTTGCAGGGAATAAGACCAGCATTTGCAAAGGCATGGGAGTGCAAAGAAATATGAGCTGCTAGGAGAGAATCCAGCAGCACTACTAGGGCTCCACTTTCAGTGTATAGACAGGTGAGACTACAAGCAAAGGCTGGGTCCAGATTTGGGAAGCTCTTGTAGGATACCCTAAGGAATTAGGACTGATTTGTTATCACACAGGATCACTTAAGGGTTTTTAAGCAAAAGAACTGATGTGATGTTGTTTCATGAAGATTTCTCTGGTAACTGTAGGAGAATGAGGGGTCTACAGAGAAGGGGGAGGTAAAACTTGGGGAGGAAGCAGAGAGTATTTGCAAGGCCGTATAGCACAGCCTAAGTAATGAATCCATGAGGCTTGAGCTAGGGGTAGTGGTAGTAGTGGTGGAGTGGGGAGAGGATTGGACTTGAGAACTGTTGATCATTTGAATATGGTATGGAAGGAATAAGAGGGAGTGGTTAATGACAGTTGTGTGATTTTTAGCTTTACATTATTAGCCTATAAGGGACCTCAAGAAAAGGAGCAAATTTGGAATAGAAAGGGTATATTAAGGTTAGCCCCAGTGTATCTTAAGAAGCCTTTGGGGGCACCTGGATGGTGTAGTCACTGAAGTGTCCAGGTCTTGGTTTCCGCTCAGGTCATGATCCCAGGGTCCTGGGATTGAGCCCCACATGGGGCTCCTCACTCAGCAGGGAGTCTGCCTGAGCTTCTCTCTCCCCCTCTACCTCCATCCTTTCCCCCATGTTCTCTTTTGCTGTCTCTAAAATAAATAAATCTTTTTTTTTTTAAAGAAGGCTTTGGAATATCATCAGTTAAGGCTTTCTAAGGACCTAGTATTTGATGTAGCAGTGGACACTGCAGTTGCATACTTGGAGCTGTCACACTCAAGGCCGTGCCTTATGCTCTGGAGACACACTTTGTTCTTTTTTATCCCCATGCACCCCTTTTTCTCCTAGCTCAGTATGAATTTTATTCCCTTACCCAAAGTCTGGATAAATCCTCTTTATTACTGTGCCTAGAGAATGTCACTGATGACTGTATGATGGTACAACAGAAGCAGAAGTGGGGCAGGATAAGTGACACTTTGTATTTTGGGTCCTTTCCAATACTGCTAGCTTTGTTTTATGAATACACAAGAATGCTCTTCTGAATGACAGTAAGGGACCAATCTTTAACTTTGTTGTTTAACCTTGTTGTTTAACCTTATTGTTTCTTCAGGTTTTTCCTTTAAAATGTGTTAGTCTGGGTGATGGGTATTAAGGAGGGCACATGTTGTGATGAGCACTGGGTGTTGAAAAAAAAAGAATTTTGAAAATAATAAATAAGAGCGCCTGGATGGCTCAGTGGGTTAAGCCTCTGCCTTCAGCTCAGGTCATGATCCCAGGGTCCTGGGATCGAAGCCCACATTGGGCTCCCTGCTCAGTGGGGAGCCTGCTTCCTCCTCTCTCTCTCTCTGCCTGCCTCTTTGCCTACTTGTGATATCTCTCTCTGTCAAATAAATAAATAAAATCTTTAAAAATAAGAATAATAAATTTAAAAAATTAAAAATAAAATGTATTAGTTCAAATTTTTGTGGATTAGATAACTGCGTCCTTTTTACCTCCATTTTTTTTTTTTTACCTCCTAGAGACTACAAAGCAAACTTCAAGAGATAACACATCAAGATGAAAGTAAGTTCTTGAGTGTGATTTACAATTATTTCTTCCCATGGACCCTGTGTTTTAAAAGATGTTGTCTAACAAACTGCATTTACTAAATAATAATCACATTGATCTGTGTAAATACTTTAACATTGATCCCAATTTTAGCTGATTTTCAAGAGCTCATAATGGGGAATCATGGAAACTACTGTGGCCTTGTGATGCCGGTTGTCAGTAGAGTTCAGTGTACAGAAAAGTAGGCAATTTCACTGATACTGATTTTCTTTTTTTGGTTATATTTCTGTGCCAGTTTTTGGTTATATATAAATGAGGTGCATAACTAATGTCCTAAAAGTCACTATAATGTACTGAGCAATAGCAAATCAGAGCTTCTAATCAGTAATAGCCAGTGTTTCTGTGGTGAATTTCTTTAATTTTAACACATAGCAATAAAACTTGACAGTGTAGAATCTTAGATGGCCTTGTCACAGACAGATGGAAAATTCCCATTATTTTCCTTGACATTTTAGGACATAGATTCATTTTTTAATTGTGGTAAAATATACAAAATTTACCATTTTGACCATTTGTAAGGGTCCGGTTCACTGGCATTGAGTCCATTCACATTGTCATGCAACCATCTCCACCACCTACCTTCAGAAGTTATTCAACTTCCCAAATGGAAACTTTGTACCCCTGAGACAATTACGCCCATTCCCTGCCCCCAGTCCATCCCTGGCACCTCCCATTCTGCTTTCCCACTCCGTGAATTTGATTAAGGGCCTTCTATAACTGGAATCACCCCACATTTGCCCTTTTCTGTCTGGCGTGTTGGCCTAGCATAATGTCTTCACAATTTACCCGTGTTGTAGCACATGTCAGAATCTTGTTCCATTGTAAAAAGGCTGAATAATATTTTGGTTTATGTGTCCACCACATCTTCCATCCTTTTGTCTGTTGGTGGACACTTCAGTTTCTTCCAGCCATTGTGAAGAATATTGCTGTGAACATGCTGTCCAGGTATCTTTCTGAGACCCTGCTTTCATTTCTTCAGGGTAGAGTCCCAGAAGTGTTACTGCTGGATTAAATAGTAATTCTCTTGTTACTTTTTGAGCAGGAGTTACACTCGCTTCCCCAGTGGCCACATCCATTTACATGGCTGTGAGCAGCACCCCAACGAGGGTTCCAGTCCGTCCAACCCTCACCAACACTTGTTCTTTTCTGTTCTTTTCACATACTTATTGGTTATTTGTGTATCTTCTTGGGCCAAGTGTTTATTCAAGTCCTTTGCCCGCTTTTTTTTTTTTTAAGATTTTATTTATTTATTTGACACACAGAGAGAGATTACAAGTAGGCAGAGAGGCAGGCAGAGAGACAGGGAGAGGAGGAAGCAGGCTCCCTGCTGAGCAGAGAGCCCGATGCGGGCCTCGATCGCGGGACGCTGAGATCATGACCTGAGCCGAAAGCAGAGGCTTTAACCCACTGAGCCACCCAGGCGCCCCCTTTGCCCGCTTTTGAAAAGGATGATTTCTTTTCACATTATTGAAATTATTAAAAATTGAAATTTCAAAATATTGAAATTTTGAAAATTATTGAAATTGAAATTATTTTTTGAAATTTATTATTGAAATTTTCAAAATAGCTCTTCCAAAGTTCACTAAATAGGTGATTTTTAGATTGTCCTACCACTTTAACACATCAGCACATTTCTTAGACCCCCTTGGCCCACACATTTCCTTAAACTCATTTACCCTAATTCTCTATAAATTACATTCGTCTGTGTTTTCTATGACTAGGTCTTAGGTGATAGGATCTGTGTTGTATCTGAATCATTTTGTATTATATGGTGTCTTTTTGGAACCTCAGTGAACCGTTGGTTGACTTTTCCATATTTAGTTCAGCTAAACATTTAATTGTTATTTTTGTACTGTTAGTCTCTGTTTAGTCACTTTACATTAGATTTATTGCATTTATATTTTTCTTATTGTTGTTAGAATAATTTTTGCACATATTACATGAGAGATTGAGGGAAAAGAAGGTTTCCCCAAAACCACTACAATGATTTGCAAGTGATATGTGTAGAGAAACCAGTTCTTTGAATTTAAACTTCTTTGAAGATCAGTTTTTCAGTAATAGTCTCATGTCCACTATTTACTCTCAGATTTAATTTTTTCTGTGTGCCTAAGAATTTTGGAGGATTTGCTAATTGCAAGATGTGGTGCTAGTGTGGGTTATACACAGATGGCTAAAACGTAGCTCTTACCCAAAAAAACTGTAGTCTTGTGAAACAGACAGATACGTAAATAAAAACTTTGAATGCTGGAGGAATCTAGTATTATAAAAGAGATGCAGTGAGAGAGGCAAATGACTGTGAAAAATTAGGGAATGATTTGTAACTGATCAAAGGCCATTCATGGAAGATGTGACCTTTGAAGTAAGACTGGAACGATGGATAGAAGTTTGATAGGGAAAAGCAAGGAAAGGGCACCTGGGCTGAGAAGAACGTGAGTATGAAAGTACTTGGCCAGGAACTCAGGAGTAAGAGATAGCGCAGTGGAGTAAGGGCACAGAGGGTAAGAACATGAGCCAGATGGTTACTGTGTTTACTTAGGGTCAGAGGTTTACTTGCGTTCTGTTTTTAAACCTTCGAAGCCTTTAATGATATTTATGGATAAGGCTGATACGTTTCCTTGTGACAATGTCAAAGAGAACTAGGGAGGCAAGATTTAGAAGTCAGAAGTTTAATTAAGAGGTTGTTGCTGTAGTTCACAGGAGGTGAAGAGCAGCACAGGGTAAAAGTCATGGGCACATGAGGGCAGGAGGTAGACTCCACAGAGGCAGTGTATTTGGACGTGTGGGTGAAGCGGGGAGGGAGCATCAGGGTGGATGAAGATTTATAAACTAACCTAAAGATGATAGTTTCATTAACTTAGTTTGGGAAGTGAGGGGAAAAAAAGTGATTTGGGTTTTGTGCATATGAACTCAAGGTGCTCGCAGGACACCGACGTAGAGATGGATAGAGTCTGTGGAAAGGTCACCCTGCAGATGATGAAAGGAGCGAGGGCTGCAGGTGTACATTTGGAAGTTATTGGCAAGGACCTGAGATTGAAACCACAAGAGGAAGTCAATTATTGAGAAATGAAAAGGAGAGGGCCTAAGATAGTATCTTGGAGGAAGACTCACATCTAAGAAATAGAGGGAAGAAGAAATGGTAGAGCAAGAAAGATGGAAGGTCATCTTTCTGCTGACTAACCTACAAACGGATGATCAGGGCTGTTCCATAGCTAACACGTATTAAAATGGTAAGTGTGATGTGTCTTTATATGTCCTGTGACTGTCAGGCATTTACATGGAAACAAAATCACCTGTTTTTAATCTACTAAGCATTGGTATCATGCTTGTGGAAGATTTCATAATAGAAAACCAGTGCTATGCCAGGAAGAAATAATTTTTTTACAGAAGCTCTGCAGATTATCAGTAATATATCCTTAAGTCTTGTTAACAATTTTTCTGAATCTAGAGACCAAAGAGGAGCTCTCATGGAAGGATGTTGAAGATACCATGGTAGAGACAATTGCCCTTTGCCAGAGAAATTCGCATAATTTGAACCAGCAGCAACGAGAGGTAGGAGAATGATTACTTAGGCATATCAAAGTCCGTTCTGATCTAAAACTAGGAATTAATTCTATTTCTGCTGCCCTCTCAGCCACCTGAGTTTAATTCAACGGGATTTTAATCACTGTTTAGTGCTCCCGGGAGTATAAGCCTCCTAAAGTTATTGTGAGGAGTGCCTGTCCTCTTTGTTCTCACAAAAGGCTTTATATACCTAGATGTGGCTGTGCTGCAGAATTTAGGCGCATGAATACTCCAGTGTCCTTGTTCTCTTTGGACTGTGATTTTGTGTATTCCGTGTAGTGGTTCTGTGGATGTGTCATCATTTATCATCTCTTCTTTCCTCTGTGGAGGAAAATGAGCATGAGGAGCTGGAGGGAAACCCTCAGGGGATACAGAGAATGCTGGAAAAGGTCAAAGAAGGCTGTGATGTAGTTTTTCAAACCTGGCTGCACCTTACAGTTACTTGGGGAGCTTTGAGAAAATCCCAGCACTTGGGCTGCACCCCCAGAACAATGAAATTAAAATCTCTGGATTAGGACCCAGTGCTAAGCTTCCCACATGATCCCACTGTACAGCCAAGGTTGGAACCACTGCTGTCACAGATTCCAGACTGCCAAAAGGAAGAGCACAGAACTGAAGGAGGCACGGCTGAGCACCTGGTGCAGGTGGGAGTTACAGCAGGGAAGAGACTAAGGGGGCGGGATGGGACTTGGCAGCCACATTCTGCTGCAGTTTTCAGAAGAAAAGTTGCAGCGTGATATGGCATTACTGTAACTCCTCGGTGCCTGCTCCTCTAGGCTGCAGCCTCTGACTTGGCACCATCTAGCGCCTTCCTCTTCCCAGGGTTCTGAAATGGGAAGTAAGGCAGATTTTTAATATATATTTAACCATACATATTATAGTGAGAATTATAGACTTATTTTTCTTTTCTGTTCTTCAGAGTTGGGTAAACTGCAACTTTACGTTTTTATCAAGGATTTTTTTTAAGGCCATACATTTCAGAAACCCTTCAGAAGAAAAATTGTGTACAACAAGCACATTTACATAACAGAGGTGATTTTTTAAAAAAACTTTTGTGTGTGATATACGTACCCTTATTTTTTTGAATCCTGCAATACGGAAAGTTACACAGAAGAATGTTCTTTAAAAATTACCTTGTAAGATCCTATCACCCAGAGGTAGCCATCATTATCATTGAGTGACCATCAGTCTAGATACTTTTTATCTGCCTAGATCAGGAAATGCTTGCTTTTCCAAATAAATAATAGTATTCATTCTCAGGGAGTTTTCTGAGTTTCAAATAAATATTTCTTCACTATACTGTTTCTTAATAAATATCACTACAGCCTAAGAAAAAATCTGAATAACTGTAATAGATTGGAATTATTTATTTATAATTACATTTCTGTTTTATAATATCTGTGATGCCAAGCCAGTAAGGAAATTTACATGAACTCATGCTTGCTCCCACCTCTCTTCTCCATCCCTCTTAATTTTAATTAACCTCATTGAGGCTAATAGCACATACATTCTTTTCTGTATTCTTTTCCACAATTCCCATAAATTGTTTAATCTTTTGAAAATGGTTAATGAGCTTCTCAGCAGTCCTTTTGCCATGACTTTGCTATTATGAAGTTTTTATTTTCCTTTTTCTTTTGGTTGACTGGCTATATTTGGACGTGGTTATATTTTGATAGAGAAACATGAAAAGGTAGAATCCTTTAAGCTGTGTTCATACATACTTAATTCTAAGTCTTTTTCACTTCTCAGCCCTTCCATCTCCTCTCCAATATCTGCTTGATACTCCTCCATCTTCTCATGGAAAATTTAAGGAAAAAGGATAATTATGTTTTATAAGTAGGGCTCTTTAGGTTCACATAAGCTGAAATATGTGATTCACATGTATTAATGGTGGAATTAGTTAAAAAAGAATCCATGCCTCCAGAACTCTAGGGCTTATTCTGACTATATTTGAACTCTGTATCTCTTAATCAGAGACAGGAACAATGCTTCTTTTTGATGTGGCAAAAGGAACACTCATTCGATCTTTTTGTTTTGTCCTAGTTGGAATTTGTTTTAGTAGAAATATTAGATGTTAGACTTCTTCCTATCCTTTGAAACTTACACTTCCCTGTGGCTATTATGCCATTCACTGGCTGCGTGTAAGAGAAGTCTGTTTGTCTCTCCTGTCTTAGAGACACACACCCACATACACACACACACCCCTACCCATCTCTCTCGGCGGCCCTACCCTCCAACAATTGGTTTCTGCTTCATTTCTGAAGAAGTTTCATAATAACAACAAAAATATTTGAATGTAAATTTTATATAAATACTGTCTTGTGTGAAAAATGCTAGACTGATTTTATATAATACCACACTAAATTTGGGGTATTTTAATGGCGGTTTGTCTTGATTCTCTTTGCTTTGTTTTGGAGAGAGTGAGAACAAAAGCTGTTGCCACAGTCAGTCAACTAACTGGAAGATTTGAAGTGTTTGAAAGTTTGACAGTGGACTGTTTATAATATCTCTTTCCAGAGTTGTCATAACAAGATTTAATGTTATGATTTTAATTTACTTAAAGCAGACTGCAAGAAATGGGGTCGTTAGTCCTTTCTCAAGTTGAATCTCTACCTGTCCTACTTTTGTATATCTCTTTATGGGGCTGCCCTAATACACAGTGATTACATATAACAAAGAGTTTGGTTTTGTTATGCATATAATTCCTTGAAAAGGAAGGTGATTGTTACACAGCATAAGAAAGGAATTCAGGTTTAGTTGTGTTGTTCTCAGGGGATGGTTTGTGTGGAGATTCAATTAAAGAAAAGTAATTCCTCCATGTAGAGTATGAATGTATCCCATGGCTGTTACCTCCACAACCATGCTTCCCCCAATCTACCATTTATAGTCAAGAAACAGCTAATCTTTACAAAGGTAATTCTTCTAAGTTGTCTGGATTAAATAAGAATATTTAAAAATGAAATTTCTAAACATAATAAATATAAAAACAAAATGTATGCCAATATAATTAAAATAAATTACACAGTTAAGATAACCTACACAGAAATAAATAATGCGGTTATAAAAACATGTTAAAATAAGCAACTAAAAGGTAAGCTAAGTAGAGCTATCCAAGAATAAAATATAACACTAAAAGCTCATGAGTACTAAATAAATTAAAATTTCAATAAAATAAAAAATTGCCAGTATGTAATATAGTTAAACCGATATCTTGAGACTTGAAGAAATACATCAGAAATTATCCGTAGAAAATCTTGGCCTTATAAAACCTTAAATGGGAGCAGATAAAGGCTTCCTAGTGGAGCTCTTCAGCTGGGAGGTCAACCAGTGGAAAGATTGTTGGACCACAGCCTGTTCCCTTTGCCTTAAAAGGCTCCCATATCTCCACTGCCGTAGAATTTGTACGGGGTCAGGTGGTGGGGTACAGAACATGCCCTTTTCTGTGAATAACCACTCTTGTTCTGCTTTGACCTTTCTTTATGACTCCCAGATGTTTTCAGGAATATGTTCCTCCCAAGACATAGGTAAGGCCTTTATAAATGATTGTCCAACAGGAAACCATGTTTGAAAACTCGAAATGTGTTAGGTTTGATTTTTTATTCAAGATCCCTGTCCCCCTCCCCCAAAAAAGGAAGAGGACAGAATTTGGAGTCAGAGTACCAGTTTACAGGTAGTGTGATCTTTGGCAAATTACTTTCTAAACTTCAGTTTCTTATCTCAAGTGAGGATCTTGCTTACTGTATAAGGCTGTTAGGAGATTGAAATGAGAAAGTGTGTATAAATCATTTAATTGAGGACCCAATATAATAGGAATAAATAAATGGTGGATCTACTAATTTATCTCCTGATGTGGTCAGAAATGTTAATTGAAATAATGTTAACTTCTACTTCTTGGTCTATGATGACTAAGGTAATACAAAACCATGCTTCGGACAGCCTTTATTCATTTCTCTTGCTTGACACGGCTGAGGAGAAATGTGGGGGAGGTGAAGTGGCAGAAGGGGTGGTCCTCTGTCGTCTCCTGCAGCACATAGGGCCACTTAGACTTGGTCAGTGGTGCATGTGTAGCACGGTATAGAAGAACCTGGCGGGCAGCTCTGCCCTGTCTTCTTTGAACAGGCCTTCTAAACCACAGAAGATTGCAGTTCCAGGGTCTAGACTTACTTCAGTTTCTTTATTTTCCCAAGGTGCGTGATGGGAAAGATACCTGTTCTGGCTATACTCATTGCTTCTTCTTGTCCTTTCTCTTCCCAGTCAAGAGTTTTATCTTTTCTTTTTAAAATGTTTATAAACAGGGCTCCTGGGTGGCTCAGTCATTAAGCGTCTGCCTTCGGCTCAGGTCATGATCCCCGGGTCCTAGGATCGAGCCCCGCATCGGGCTCCCTGCTCGGCAGGAGCCTGCTTCTCCCTCTCCCACTCCCCGTGCTTGTGTTCCCTCTCTCACTGTGTCTCTCTGTCAAATAAATAAATAAAATCTTAAAAAAAAATAAGAAAATATAAAAAATGTTTAAAAACGAATGTATGTGAGAGGTACATCTCAGCCTATAAAACACTGTCCTGATGTCAATCTTAAATATAACAGCGCTTTGGTTTCCTCTGACATTATAGGCACTCTGGTTTCCATTATTGGAGGCAATGATGGCCCCTCAGAAGCTGTCTGGTTCAACTGCACCGCATCTACATCCTGAAGGTAATTGTGTTCATCAGAGTCCACCTATGCCCTCACCAGTTTTTACCTGGGAAAAATTATCGTTATGGTACCTTTTCCCAGTATCCTAGTCTTGGTGTCTTTCCTTAATGAAATCATTGTACAGTGTTGATCTCATCTTTTATGTTCAGTTCTATAGCACCAATTGTGTCATTTGTCCTCAATAATAGTAGCTTCGTTACTTATCAGCAATTCACTTTAAAATATCCAACTGGCCCTGGTTAGCTGAGTTTCCAGGAAGCTGTATAAATCTATTTTCCACTGACTTATAGGAAAAACCAAAACCTCTTATTTTAAACTAACCTTAATATTAACATTTTATTATTATAACAGCTCTGAAATCTCTGACCATGCAAGTTCTAAACAGCATGGCAGCATTTATTGCCCTTCCATCGATCTTGCAAAGAATCTTACAGGTGAGTTAAAAGGGGAGAAAATTCAATGTTGATCAGCTTCAACTAATATTCTAATTATGTTTAAATAACAAATTAAGCTAATGTTTAAATGGGTCTCTAGACCAATGCAGCTGATTTTTGTCATTGCTAACTATCTAACTTACGACTCTCATCCTTGAGCCTCTCCTGGTGCTCCAGGAGTGTGGGTTTGCCTGGCACGCGCTGGTGACCTTCCAGGAGGCTGTGCAGCCTTCATGTGTTCACTGGGACCTGGGGATTCAGGTATACAGGCTTCCAATTCATATGCTAACCGGGAGAGAATCACCATTTATTGCCAGCTAATTGTGCTTTTTTAGGTTAAGGGGAAAAAAAAAAAGATAACCTACAAATTACATTAATATAGGCATTTCCAAATCATTGGTTGTAACAGGTTTCCCAACTCATCATAAAAAATTTTTTTCACGTCCAACACTCATCCCCTGTTCTAAGTTCTACCCAACTTTATGTCCACAGCCTTTGTAGGAAATATCATTTCAGCCTATTTCCTTCAGCAAAAAGGCCTGAGCATTCCCAATATCATCAAAAAGAACATTAGAAATACCCTAAGATATATTTTTTCCAGAAAATCTGTGAACATTCCTGGGGAAACAGCAGGAATTATCCTTAGAATCCATTTTGTCTTCCTTCATTTTATGCAGCATAGACAGACAGACACACACACACACACACACACCACCACCACCAAAAAACAGTACTGTGATGCCATTGGTCTTTATAATTCTCAAATGATTTTTCTCCCGTCAAGAATGTCCCTGGCAGCTCTCTCTTAAGACTTGCCAAGCTCAACTTGCATCTGGTATGAAGTGTCTGGGCTTTGCTGATACAGACTGCCGCATCCATAGGCTCTCATCACAGTTTATGTATCTGCACGCGTCCTTTCTCGTTTGATCCTTAGCATGTGGTGGAAAAGTCTTTGATATAAACTACTTCTCTGATGTCCATTTTAGAATACGTTAGTCATAATGTTTTTAATCATATATAAAGTACTACTATGAGGCAGAAATACTATAATTTACCAAGTAAACTAGAAAAAATGAAATCTTAAAAGTCAAAAGTGGCTTCTCTTTTGGTGTGTGCATTTTGCTTTATGTTGAGCCTTAACCACACTTTGATACATAAATAACAATAAACAAAAAACTATTTTTCTCTTGGCAAAAGCATGCGATTTTTAAAATTTTTGTTTTTCAGGGCTCCTGACTTTGAAGGCTTTTGATATTAGAAAATCTTCACTTTATTTTGAGTTATATTGGCATTTATTTATTTTTTATTTTTTTATTTTTTTGGCATTCATTTTAATTGTATTCTTAGCATTTTCTACCTTCAGTGGTAGAAAAAGTACCTTCCACCTTCTCTTCCCACTAATCTGAAGGGTTTGCTCTTAAATTCCTTATTTGCACGTTTGTGATTATTGTAATAATAACTCTACCTTATATTTGTATAGAGATTTTTATTTTTTTCAAGGTGCTTTCACAGATTCTCATTTGAAACTCACAACAATCTCTTCAGGTAGGCAGGGCTACTACAGAAATTTCTGTTGATGAAGGAGGAAGAGTTAGTACTTGGTCCACTGTTGGTGGCAGAACCCGGGCTGCTATGAAAGTCTCTTACCTCCTAATTCATGTGTTTCCTGTTATATCGTCTAAGCTTTTCAGTTGTTTCAGTGCCTGGTCTTTTGAGGCGTTAACTAATTTGTTTATTAATGATATGTTACCCTGTTTGGTCATTTCCTATGTAGATGAAAAGCTTAGCTCTTGTCCTAAAAGAGCTTTTAGGAGAAACAGAAAATGTTATGATGTGTAACTATTCTTTGGGCTCTAAGCAAGTAATGGTGGCCACCTGAAGTGTTATCTGCTGTGAACCCCACATAGGGTGATTGCCACTTCATCCCTACATTTTCAGTCCATGTGATTACAGCAGGAGCAGCATCTGACAGCAGGACCCTGACTCCACTAGATTGACTCAGGGTGAGCAACTGGCATAAGCAGGGCAAGTCAGTGCCCCTTCTAGGAAATCATAGACCTGGACTTGAAGAGGACAAATGAGCCTCTCTTCAGGTCTCTGCATGATATAAGGTACAAAGTTCAGCAACTGACAGTGACTACTTTTCCATCACGACTGAAATAGTAAAAAAACAAAAAACGAAAAACAAAAAAATTTACAGAGAGAAGGGGAAGAGGGGAATAGTAAAGCAGACACACAAAGAGGAGAATAGACAAAATGCATGACCGAGAGAAGACACAGGAGAGGATATACAAGACACAGGGAGAGGAGACCACAGAAATCCTGATGGCATTAGAGTCCTTCACTGTAGCTCTAAAGGCTCACTTGAATTCCTTTGCTTGGATCCTTGAAACAGCCCAGGATCTTTATAATAGTTGTGTTTTTTGAATAAGTTGGAATGAGTTAGGTTTCTGAATATATCTAGTCAAAGGAGTACCAATAAAAGTATATCTGAAACAGAGTGGGGAATTTGGGAAGATTTCCTGGAGGAGGAAATGTCTGAACTGAATCTTAAATAGCCTAAAGGAATTAGGGGAAAAAAGGAGATAGGGCTATTCTAAGCAGAGTGAACTATATATACAAAGAATGTGAGGTAAAACATGGTACATTTGGAGGAGTTGCAAGTGTTAAGTATGCTTGGAACATAGGACAAGAATAAAGGTGAGTCACGGAGCTGAAATTTGAGAGACTGGCAGGGACTATGTTCTTAATTGCTTTGTGAACCATAAGGTAGGACTTCAGATTTAATTTTAACATTAGTAGATTCTCATCAAAGGATTTTAAGCAGAGGAATGATGGAATGATGTTTCTCTTTAGAAAAATCATTCATCCAGTATGTAATACAGGATAAATTAGAAGGGATCAAGACTAAAGGCCTAGAAATACCCAGAATGTAATAGGTACTCAAAGTTTGTTAATTGAGTTACATAGAGTGGCTAGGAGAAGATGGATTTGGAGGTTAGTTAGTAGAATCCGCTTGACTTTTTGACATTTAGAGGTAGGGAAACACAAGAACTCATGTTTCTTGAGACTAACAATGAACAGTGGGGAAATACGAGACTGGACTTTATGGGAAAAGGTAAGAGTGGAGACATAAACTTGGAAGTTGTTAGCATGGAAGTGGTAGTTCAGTTCTTGAAACTAGGTGAACTTTAGAAGGAAATGAATTAGCGAGAAAAGCAGAAGGCTAAAAGTGGAGTTCTTGGAAACCTCTAGGATCCGGTCTATTTACTGATTTTTATTTACCATTAGAACAGAAGGACCTTCAGAATAAGACCATACTTTGCCAGTACTCTGTTACCATCACCTGGCCCAGGGGTACCTGACATACGGTAGGAACTAAATATTTTTAGAGTGAATAAAAGTCAAGGGTGGAGGAATTCCACTTCTGACCAAAATGAAGTAACAAAGACTGGATAAACCCTCTTGCTTGAAGCAACCAAAAAAATTGGACAAAGTATATGAAATAGTTTTCAAAAAACTGGGTATCAGGCAATAAAGGTCACTGATAACTGAGAGACAGGAAACAGGCAAGGTAAGCCCTATGTTTGCCCCACCTTAACGTCTTGAGAGACTTTCTAGGCAATAGTGCAGGAAGGGGGATCCCAGCCAGTTTCCAGCATATTCATTGCTTTGAGGAGATGGAGCTGAGAATCAAGAGACTGAGGTGGCCAGAGTTTGCAGGCAAGTACCAGGCAACAGAACTGTGGAGATGTGCAGAAGGCCCCTGTCTCAAGTATAAGTGTATGGTATGAGGAAACTAGCTAGGCCAAGGAAAGAACCACCTGAAACGATCAGAGGGAATAATACTTGCACTTATACGGAGCCAACAGCAAGACTAGAATGAAGAGCTCATAATGCACAGAACATGGGGTAGAGTACTCAGAACTACTCAGTAGTGGGAAACAGTCTTAGACTACACATCGCTCCAGTCATTCTTGCAAATCTTAATAGCAAGACCTAAAAGGATCAAACTTTCCAGGTAATTTAACCGCATCCTAGAACAAAGATTAAAAATACTTTTAGGAATACAAAAACATTCAGGACCCAACAGTTTAAAATTTAAAGTATATTACATTGAATAAAGAATTACAAGGTATTCAAAGAAGTTGGAAAATGAAGCCCACATATGACATTGGATATTAAAGTTAGCAGACAAGGACACCAAAACAGAAGAAAAGATAAGTGAATTTGAAGACCTAGCAATACAGACTATCCAAAATGAAACAGAAAAGTGAATTGGAAAAAAAAAAAAAATGAGTCCATGAGCTCTGGGACAATTTCAAGCAGCCCAAAATATGTGTCCTTGGAATCCTAAAAATAAGGAGTCAGAAAAAAAATACTTGAAGAAAAATTGACTGAATATTTTTCAGATTTATTGAGAACTGTTAGCACACAGATCGATAATCCCAAACCTGAGCAGTATGAGGAAAATTACAAGGCCCATCATAATTGTTCAAAATCAGGGATTAACAGAAAAGCTTAACAGTGCCAGAGAAAAAAAGACAGAGGAACAAAAATAAAGATGATAACTCATTTCTGTCAAACAGTTTTAACCACTTTGACCTAGTTGACATTTACATGTCAATTCTAACAGAAGACGACACATTCTTCTCAAGTTGTACATGGAATATTTACTAAGATAGACCATAATACCCTGGGCTATAAAGCAAGTGTCCATAAATCCAGGGTTTTGGATCTTAACTATTCTTATAGGTATATAGTGTTCTTACTGTTTTAAAATGCAGTTCCCTAATGAACAGTGACTTTGAACACCTTTTTATGTGCTCGCTTGCCATCTGTGTATCCCATTAGTTGGGTTATGTTATTTAATTACTGAGTTTTAAGAGTTCTTTATATATTTTTTATATAAGTTTTTTGTCAAATATGTTTTGTCAAACATATTTCTCTGAGTTGGTAGCTTGTCTTTTCATTCTCTTAACAGTGTCTTTTCAGTAAGCAGAGGTTTCTTAAATTTTCATGAGGTCCAAATTTTCAAGGATATTTTTTTCATGGATTGTGTATTTTAATGTTGTATCTAAAAACTCATCATCAAACCCAAGGTCACCTAGATTTTTTTCCCATGTTCTAGAAGTTTTATAGTTCTGCATTTTACATTTTAGGTCTGTGATCCATTTTGACTTAATTTTTATGGAAGATGTAAGGTCAATGTCTAGAGTCATTTTTCTACATGTGGATGTCCAGCTTTTCCAGCATCTTTTGTTGAAAAGACTAACCCTTTCTTCGCTGAATAGCCTTTTCTCAGTTGACTATATGTATGGGGGTTTATTTCTAAGTGCTCTGTTCTTCTCCAGTGATCTGTTTGTTTGGTCTTTTGCCAGTACCCCATTATCTTGATTATTGCAACTTCAAAGTAAATCTGAAAGTCAGGTAGTGTCAGTTCTCTGGCTTTGTCCTTCCTCAATATTGTGTTAGCTATTTTGTGTCTTTTGTCTTTCCATATAAATTATAGAATCATATTGTCTATATCCACAAAGTAACTTGCCAGCATTTTGATTGAGATGGTCTTTGTCTGGTTTTGTTTGGGTAATGCTGGCTTCATCAAATGAGTTCAGAGGTGTTCCCTCTGCTTCTGTTTTCTGAAACAGATTGTAGGATATTGATATAATTTCTTCCTAAATATTTGGTAGAATAAACCAGTGAAACTGTGTGGGCCTGGTGCCTTCTATTTTGAAATGTTATTACTTAAGGATTCAGTTTAGTTAAGAAACCCAGGCCCGTTTATTAAATGTTTCTCCTCGTGTGAGTTTTAGTAGAGTGTGTCTTTCAAGAAGTTGATCTGTTACATCTAAGTTATCAAGTACTCTAACCAGGAGTTTTTATGTTCTTAGGTTTTGGGAGTTTTCTGGTTTGTTTGTTTTTTAATCTTGTCCCTTGTCATCATTTCTTTCCTTAGTCCCAATTTTCACTGCACTGCCAAGTGTTCTCCACTAGAATATTTTCTAGGTTATTTCCTGTGTTCCAGCATTGTGCATGGAACATAGCATATACTCGATAAATATTAGCTGGCTCAATCACTTCAGCAGTAGTTTCTCAGCAGTTCATAAAGCACTTTTGTGTTCTTTATCTCCTTTGACCTCTGTGTACATTAAGCTGGGGCAGTAGTGAGATCCCCATATTGCTCGTGAGAAAACTGCTTCCTTAGTTATTAGTTATTCAGTTATTAAGTGGCCATAGCTGGAACTTGAACCTAGTTCTTCCAACTCCAAAGTTTAGACCTTCTGGACCCAACATCAGCCCTGGCATACTTCAGATCCACCTCCCATCACCAGGTCCGCTGGGGAGAAGAGAGGGAGTGACAGTTACTTAGATGAGCAGTTGCTCAGATAGTGTTTCTCCAGAGGAGATGTTTTCATGATAGGAGGTTCTCAAAGAGCTTCTTGACCTCTGAATGTTTATTCAAACTGATACTTGGAACCTGAATTGTGTAGGCTTCGTCCGTGAGCAGTAGATGGTAAGTTAGTTGGGAGTGTTTTTAAGAGACCATATTTATGTGACACAAATTCGGCCTTCACAGTTTGCTTTTATTGAGCTTTATACTCTATGCCAAAAAGTAATTCTTGGCTTCTGAGAAGCTGTTTGTGACTATCTTACTGAGGAAATTAAAGCAAACACATGATTTATATGCTAACCTGCGGAGGGCATTATTCATATTTTTAAAGCAATGCTTGATTAGGAAAGATTTTAATTACAAAACAAACCACATACATGCTACAGTAGATCCCAGAAAGCAAGAGCGGGGGAAGAGTGGCCGTCACATCTTTTTCAAAAGAGCTTTTTAAAAACCAGGTTTATGCAAAGTACCCAAGTGTGCTCTTCTTTTATGGTTTACAAATAAGTTGAAGACAAACCTCAGCAGTTATTCATTGCTGAAGCATCTAACTGACATCTTTGGAAAATAATTTGAAAAGCTATTGGATTGTGTACATGCTGTGCTAGAAGGCTTGAGCTGCCTTTTGCACTCTATAATTTATATGTTGTCCCAGCATGAGGTAATTTTCATGATTTTGCCTTTAAATTATGCATATTAAAATGAAATGTACTGATACAAATATAGACATGACCTATAAAGATTTCTTCCTTTTCCCAGAATTTAACCTTTTAAAGACCTTTTTATTCTCCAAACTACCCTTGTCAGAAACAAATGACAGAGCTTTTCTGTGCTAGAGCTATGTTAATGTATTGAATGCACATCTTACAGTAGCTATTATAATATGCTTTTTATAATAAGGTATTACCCTTCCCTTGATACTTTGAGAAATAGGTGAATTTATCAAGAGCTTGACCAAAAACATAATTGAGTGTAAGTTCAGAAGCATTAACAAGGATCTGTTTTCATGCAAAAAAACTTTAGAAATTATCTCGTGAGTATATGGTCTGAGTTGTTTTTCTAATAAAAGATTAGTATGAGATATCTAAAGTCAGGCCTTTTATAAATGGTCTGCACATGTTTGACAGGTATCTTTACCTTAGCTACATGTTCTCTAGCTGTGAAACAGAAAATGTCCCCATTAAGCTTCATTGACAGTTTGATCCAAACTTAAAAACATGTTAATTAGTACACAAATAAATAGTTTTTCTGTGCCTTTCATTTCTTAAGCATAACCTCAGCAGCAGGGACCAGGCACCTATGGCAGACAAGCTTGTGGTGCTCTAGACTAATTGAAAGTACTACAAACTGATCTTGGTTAGAAACTGTACCCACCCAGTCTTCCAAGAGCCATCATCGGAGTCTAAAAGAGAAAAAGAAGGAAATGCTCAGACTGTGCTATAAGAGCAGGAAGACAAGATTTCTTCTCGTATTTCTGAACCTCTGTCCTACATTGTTCCTGCTTTACAGTCTTGTCTTAACATCTGAACTCGTAATTAATTTTAACACGCTAAGATTTTTTTTTAAGATTTATTTATTTGAGAGAGAGAGAAAGCATGCACAAGCAGCAAGGGGCAGATGGAGGCGAAGACTCCCCGCTGAGCAGGAAGCCCCACGTGGGGCTCCATCCCAGTACCCCAGGATCACAACTGGAGCCAAAGGCAGATGCTTAACCGACTGAGCCACCCAGGTGCCCTAATGCATGAAGATTTTAATAACAACCACTCCCTAAGAAGTAACCAGAAATGTTACCCATATTTTCCAGCAAACATTAGCTTATTATTTAGTTTATTATCTGTACTTGGGAGACCAGTATAACATGTTAATTAAAAACATGGCTTCTGGTGTGTCTGGGTAGCAGTCCTTTGGGGTCCCAACTCTTGAGTTCAGCTCGGCTCGTGGTCTTCACGTCAATGTGATTGAGGCCCATGTTGGGGAGCTCAGCACAGAGTCTGCATGGATTTCTTTCTCCCTCTCCTCTCCACTGCATGCTCTCTCTCTCATCTTTAAAACAAACAAACAAACATGGTTTCTAAAGTACCTAGATTCAAATCCCAATTTATCTGCTTACTAGTTCTGTGATCTTAAAGAATTTTACTGAGCCTTTCTGAGCTTGAATTTCCTCATTTAAAAATGTTCTGGAAGGAATGTAATGATATGGCACGTATAAATAGCAGCTATTTTCATTGTTGCTGTAGAGTTGGGCTCCCCTTTTTGGCATGGGAGAGTCATTTATGTCAGACATAACCTCATATTAGAGTAAAGTAATAGACTTGACATACTCAGTTATTAGCAATGTTTTAATTATAATTCTCGGCCTAGCCAAAGGTACAGTAAAATGAGCACACAAATATGCTGATGGAGATAAAAGTTGCATAATACGACTTTGTGGTAGAGCAATTTGGCAGTATATATCAATACCCATAAAAATCATCTTTGAATCTGTAATTTCCTTTCTAGAAATCTCCTCTAAAGAAAGAATCAGAGATTCAGACCAAAATTTACAGCTACCAGCATTTAACAGTCATGAGTGGGATTTGGGAAGGGAGAGGCAAACTTAAATGTCCAACAAGAGAGAATGGTTGAATGACACGTGGTATTTTCGCATTGTTCATACTCTGGGTGTTATGAAATATTTGCTGATACTGTTCACAATATACTATCATGAGAGAACGTAAAATACTCAAATTCTGTACACTGAGACATACATCACTCTCTCTTACCCTTTCTCTCTTTTCCCAGAAACAAGACTGGAAAACAGTATCAATATTTATCTCTGTGTGGCTGGATTTCAGCTTTTTTTGTCTGTTTATTATTTGTTTCTGTACACTTCAGTGTTTTCCAAATTGTACATAATAAACAAGTTACTTGGCATACTTCAGAGGAAAAGCAGTGGAGGAGAGATTGGGGCGTCTAGGTTTCTGTTGTTTATCAGTAGGGACTTTACTGAAAAAAGCTTTGAAAAACTGAAAGCTGCTCCTTGGATCCAGAAACAAATCTACTAAACTGAAGTCTTGTCTCCTAAACTGAAGCGATTTGATTTGGTTGATGGGGGCCAGGCTGTGGCCAAATGTGGGTCACGGGAAGGGTTTGTTGGACAGGTTCTGGTATTCAAGTGAATTTTGTTTTAGTGTAACAGATAAATAAGGGTGCAGAGAGGGACAGGTGATGTTTAATATAAAGGAGAGGAAGCTTCTTGCCAAAACAAAACCAGGGTGAACTTTAATGAGACTTGAAGAAAAGATTGTCAAGTCCTAAGGGGCTTGTATCACTTAAATTTTATTTATCATTTCAAAGTATTTGTGATGGCCAGAGGGCAACTGATATGCATTTCCAGTGAAATGCATAGAAGAATAAATACTTTGTGACTGTAGAAAAGTATTTGAATATTTGACATTTTCGGATAACATATATTAAAGTAATCTTAAATACCAAGAACAGAATTAAACATTTTTGCAATTTTTTTCTAATTAGGATCCAGTTTATGGAAAAGGAAAACTTGGAGAAATCCAGGGACTTATTCTGGGAATGTTGGATACCTTTAACTATGAACAAGTAAGCTACTTTCTATTTCTAAGGCTGTCCTAAGGTAAAAAGAAGCTATTTCTTTTTCTTTGCAGCTATAATTTTTCTTTAAAAATTCCTATTTAATGGAAGTTTGGTAACTTGAAGTGTATGCTTTTTAAAAAGTTTTTAAATCTCTTGGCCTTAATATATATTTTATATGTACACACACACAGATATTCTAGAACGTGGAAATGCATCAAACTTGGACTCATTTTATTCATTTGGTTCATTAGCAATAGAACAGTTCTTTTTTTCCAAATGAAAAGTATGAGAAACTTTCTAGAAAAATAATTTAATGCAGAGATGGAACCCATGAAAAGAGTCAGCATGAGTATAGAAAATTGAAGAAAAAAATCCTTTTCTTTTACATATTCTGAGGCAGATAATTACCAGTAACCAAAAATGGTCGTTGGTTTTTTTTTTTTTTTAACTCAGAATTATCTATAGCATTAATTCTCAGTAGGAGCCAGCATGGTATACAGATTTTTTTTTTCCTTAGTATAAATCAAAATGACTCATGAAGCCACCTAGGAAAAGCACTATTTAAGCATTCAGGATGCAGATTCTGCTTTTTCAATAACCCAAGAGAAGAAAAGAAAAATTGGGGGTAACAGAGCTTTTCTTAGGGAGTTTAAGAACAGCAGCTTTGCTCAGTGTACCCAGTGAAACAGACACCCCTGCAGGCATGGACTCTGTGTTGGCAGAAGGGAAGCTGAGGGCAAACCCCGAAGTTCTTGCGGACTCTTCAAAGAGAAGGAAAAGATGGGGTTGATTGGAAAGAATTACAATGGTAAGACCGTTAGATCTAAAAATTCTGCATTACAGATTAAATTAAAGGACTAGCAAGGAGGATGGGCAGTATGTCTCCCCATTGGGACTGCACATCTAAATGATATATATGAATGTTGAGAATTAGGTCGTATGAAAACAATGCTTTATAAGCACGGAGAGCCTTAAAATGACTTAATGTGATAGCTATGAAAATGTCTTTATGTGACTTACTGACAGATGTCAGTCTTAAGTAGATTCAAATAACTTGTAAGTGCTGATCAGGAAAATGTGATCTCTCTGCCCAAGGGAGATGAAAACTGAGTAATGGCCATTAGCTTTTTCACTGCAAGGTTATTTGAAATATTGCCATAGATGCAGTTTCTATTTAAAAAAAAAAAAACAAACACCGAATTTTTCAGTTGTTTGTTAATGCTTTGAGTCATTCAGAGGGAACTTATTGTTAGAACTTATTAGAAATGTAATAAATAAATAGGTTTGGGTTTATCTAGTCTTTCAAAAAGCCATTAGTACTGAATTAAGCCACAGAACGGCAGAGCACACATTTCTCGGTAGAAACTAATGCCAGCCTTTTAATAAGGATTTTGAGAGTCTTAATGTAGGCAGTTGTCTTACTTGCATGTCAAAGTTAACCACTTAAGTTTGGGAGTTGGTGTTTGTTTTATCAGTATCATGCCTTCATGGTATATTCTAACTTCACTTGTTTGTGGTTGAAAACTCAACAGTGCTATTCCTCCCTCACCTCCTCTTTCTCTTTCACTTAATAAACCGTGTGTGTGTGTGTGTGTGTGTGTTGTTTTGGTCTTTCATAGACCCTACTGGAAACAACTACTAGCCTTCTAAACCAAGATCTCCATTGGTCATTGTGTAACCTGAGAGCTTCAGTCACCAGAGGACTAAATCCGAAGCAGGATTACTGCTCGGTATGTTTGCAGCAGTACAAGAGGCGCCAAGAAATGGCTGATGAAATCATTGTCTTTAGGTAAGCAAGAGAAAGGAAATGTTACACAGTATGGTGAGTGACTCGTATGGTATTACCAGGCAGGCATACACATGGATACACAGCCCTAGGCAATCACTCAACAGTGAACAAAACAAGGCAGAGTTCCTGTCATAGACCTTAACATTCTGCGTAGGGGTTGGGAGACTGTACAGATGGTGACAATATAAGATGGGCTCTGGACCCAAACTTTTCGAGTTCAAATACTGATTGTACCACTTACTACCTATGAAAATTTGGACATGTTATTTAACCTCTTTACATCTTAGTTTCCTCATCTGTAAGTTGGGATAATAATGACCTTTTCCTTAGGGTTTTGTGACAATTACAGGTGTAATGGTGCTGACATATAGTAAGCACTATATAATATTATAGCTTCTATTATTATAGACACAGGAAGATTGGTAGATTTGATGGTTGGAAAGGGAAGAAGTTCTCATCACACAAAGAGTCCATTCATTCAGCACATACTTATTGAGCTCATATTGTATGCCAGGCACTGTTCAGAGGGCTAGGGTACAGCATGAACAGAGCAAAGGATCTGTTCTCATGGAGTTTACATTCTAGTGGCAGGGACAGACAAACAAGTAAAATGCCTGCTAGTGACTATGGTGGGAAAAAATAAGACATGTTAAGCAAGAACGGTGATTGGTAGGGGATGATATATAGGGTGATCAGGAAAAGCATCACTGATACAGTGACTTAATAACAGACAATTTAAAAATTAATAAAAATGTGATAATTACCATGAATAAAAAAAAATATGGTATAAAGGAGTGTTGGGAGCTACTAATTTCCAAAGAGTGACTAGGGAAAGTCTCACTAGTGACATTTGTGTAAAGACCTAAGGCCATGCGACATCAGGGAGAGGGTGCCCCAGGCAGAGAATCAGCAAGTACAGAAACGGTGAGGCTGGAGCATAGTCTATGAACTTGAGGAGCAGTGAGTGAGTGGGCTTGTGTTGGCAGAGCAGAGTGAAGGAAAGGGAAGATTATAAGAAATGGCTTCAGAGGAAGAGCAGGCCAAATCATGTAGGGACTGGGTCATTATAAAGAGTTAAAGTTCTACTCTGAGATGAGAACTCATTGGATGGTTGAGGATAGGTTTGATTGACATAATCTGGCCTATGTCTTAAAGGTCACTTTGCTATGTTGAGAATGAATTATAGACGGTCAAGGGTGAAAGTGGGGAGACCAGTTAGGTTAATGCAGTAATCCAAGGGAGAGATGGCCCAAGCTGGTAGTAATGAAATAAGACGTGGTAGGATTCTGGATATATTTTGAAGGTAGAGCTGATAAGATTTCTTTATAGATTGGATGTGACGTGCGAAAGAAAGAGAACGGTCAAGGATGATGCCAAAGTTTTTGGCCTGAGGGGCGCCTGGGTGGCTCAGTCATTAAGCTTCTGCCTTCCACTCAGGCATGATGCCGGGTCCTGGGGTCAAGCCCCACATCAAGCTCCCTGATCAGTGGGGAGCTTGGTAAAGGAGTGTTGGGAGCTACTCCCGCTGCTTGTGTTCCCTCTCTCCCTATGTCTCTGTCAAATAAATAAATAAATAATCTTAAAAAAAGAAAAAAGTTTGTGGCCTGAGCAACTGGAGGAATGTAGTTGCTTTTTATTGAGATATGGAAGGTTGGATGAGAACCATGCAGTGGGGGTAGAGCAGAGTGGAAATCAAGAATTTGGTTTGACATGTGTTAAAGTTAAGATGCCTGTAAGACATCCCATCTGCATGTAGGTAGTGTCTTTAAGCTATGGAACCAAAAGTAATCACCAAAGGAGCAAAGCATAACTGTAGAAGAGAAAAAGTAGAGAAAGGCTGTATGAAAGAATTGACTTCTGAGGTGGTCCAACATTTCAGGTTGGAGAAATGAGGAGGAATCAGTATAGATGACTAAGAATTCTATTCAACACTCACTTCTGGGAGGCTCATTTAGTAATCAACAGGGAATTTCTTCTTATGAATAGTGTAAGAATTTACTGTAGCTGACATTTTTGTAAATACTTAATCAAATCACAACTGTTGCCTTGGATTTGATGAGGCAGACCACTCATGTTGTCGTCAAGCTACTTAAATCATTATGATTTTCCCCAAGTGCATTTTTTATACTGTCTAAAAATATTTCAGAGTTTGAGAAATGAACAGAAGTTCAAGTCCTCTCCCAGGTGGTCTGTAGTCAGAGTACTGTGATTCTGCTGCTACTCACAACTTAAGTGTACAGGTATGAGTCCAGATTTTAAAAGAGGACAGCAGAGCGTAAATTTCCATTCTTCTTAACTATACCGCAGGCAGCGCATTCCAGCTTATTGGAAATCTTTATCACTTATAAATACACTCTAACATAGCATATGTTTGTGGATTTTATGATGAGAAAAGTGCAAATTGGTTGCCTTCATTTTGCAGCTGTGGCCATTTGTACCACTCATTCTGTCTGCAAAACAAAGAGTGCACCGTAGAGACTGAGGGGCAGACAAGATGGACATGCTACAAATGCAGCTCAAGTAACAAAGTAGGGAAGTTAAGTGAAAATTCATCTGAAATTAAAAAGGGGAAGACCGCCCCATCCCAGGTAAGATTTGTTTTCACGACAAGATGGAGTTCGTCTTTTCTTACCACAGTGTCTTTCAGGCCTGGCTTCATTCTCCTTGTAGGCCTCCACAAATTTACCTCATGGGTATCCAGTGCATCTTCTGTTCAGCCCTATTCTGTATTTGAAGGCCCTCTCCTCTTTGCCCCACACTGAAAAACAGGGACTTAAGAGCAAGAGAAGACATTTTCTGCCCTTAAAAAGTGTAAGAGCTAGTTGAACAGAAGGAATGTACCCCCCTGAGTCGGCTGAAGGGCCTTTGACCAAGTACGAGGTCAAGTCCAAATGCTGTAGTCCTCACAGTACCTGTGTGCTGACAAGTGCAGAGCTGCCACTCTGAAGTGGGGCCAGTGGACACGGTGAGTACACACGTGCTCTGTACATAGTTTCCTCACTGGGTACCTTTCTTCAAAGAACGTCATGCAGTAGTGTTCATTTGAGAAGTTGGCATTGCCTTTGGAGCCTGACTAATGGAGTAGATACAACTTGTGTTCATTTTACAGCCTTTCTTTTCTTCTTCTTAAGCAGTCAGTAGTGCAGTTGAGCTCCACTGCTTACTGACTTTTGGGAGAACAGAACGTGACAACAGGAGGGGCCCGGTGTGGAGGCGGAGCAGTTGCTAGCTGCTATGACTTGATCGTTATTCTGTTTTTTCCCCCTATGCCACAAGTATTTGCAGATGAACTATGCTGCAAGAGCAGATAGTAAGCAGATAGTGACTTAATCAACATGGGAAATCATGGAAGGCTTCCTGAAAGTGCCATGTTAGCTGCCCCTGAAGGAAAAAGGGAAGTAAGCTAGACAAAGTTAGGTGCAATGATAGAATGAAGGATACTCTATGCCAAGGAAACAATATAGATAGAACAAACATAGCTTCTCTGCTGTGAAGCTAGACATTGAGCATGACTGGATCAAGAATATGAGAGAGTAAGTGGTATGGGGTGAGTCTGCTGTAGTAAAAAGGAATCATATTAACTACTTTGATGATTGTACCAGAGAAACAGGGAGGATATGGTGAGCTGGGGTGGCTCAATTGGTTAAATGTCTGCCTTCAGCTCAGGTCATGACTGACTCCAGGGTCCTGGGATCAAGCCCCATGTAGGGCTCCCTGCTCGGTGGGGAACCGGCTTCTCCCTCTTCCTCTGCAGCTTCCCTTGCTTATGCTCTCTCTCTCTCTCTCTCTCTCTCTCTCTCTCTCTCTCTCTCTCTCTCTCTGTCAAATAAAATCTTTTTTAAAAAGATTTTATTTATTTATTTTGATACAGAGAGGGAGAGAGATCACAAATAGGCAGAGAGGCAGGCAGAGAGAGAGGAGGAAGNGGGCTCGATCCCAGGACCCTGAGATCATGACCTGAGCCGAAGGCAGAGGCTTTAACCCACTGAGCCACCCAGGTGCCCCCAAATAAATAAAATCTTTCAAAAAAAGAAGATTAAGGGTTTTTAAGGAAGGAATGATATCTGATCAGAATAGCATTTTTTTTTCCAGAGCAGTAGTCTTAGAGCACTCTAACTGCAGTGTAGAAAATGTATTGAAAGGGAAGCAAGAACAGATGTAGAGAGACCCAAGAATATTGAAGTAATTTAGAAGAAAGAAGTGATAACTTGTCCTAGAATGATAGAGTTTGGGATGGAGAAAATACGACGTGTTTGAGATGTGCACAAACATCAGAATAATTAATACGGTCCCTGCTTATCGCACCACCTACATCTCAGGCCACTCTCTTTTCACCCTCTCATCCAATCACTTTCAACTTCCAGTTCCGTACTCTTTTCTGCTTCACAGCATTTAACTGGGAGAGAAATTATCAGGACTTGGTGATAAATGAGTGTGTTGGATGGGGCAAGTAAGACAAAGGGAGGAGTCAAAAATAGTACCCAGATTTCTTACTTGAACAATTGATGGATGATGGTACCATTTACTGAGATAGGAAGCAGTAAACAGAACAGACTTGGGAATAAGAGAACTCGTTGGATTCAGAGACTTTGGCAGGACATTACAGGTAAACATGTTGAGTGTGGTTTCCAGATTGAAAATTTTATTAACTGGTCATCCAGAATGCTTCCTTGTTTGCACTTAGGGAAGGAAAGACAGGCCTTGTGATTTCCAGCATGTTTCTAGCTGAATCCAAATTCTTATGCAAACTCTTAAGTCACATCTGGGGGCATTTAGGTTTTTTTTTCCTCTTTCAGTTATATCCTATTCACAAACCAATTCGTGATTGTATTATATAATTGTTTGGATATTATCAATTAAATTTTTCTTTCTAGATAGTCCTGAGTAGCTAAAATAGACCTTTTTTCTTTTTTAAAAAAATAAAATTATGTTTTATGCATGTAATTACGTATTTTAATACATAATTTACAAACAGTAAAATTTATGTTTCATGAGTTTTGACAGTCACCTTTACAATCAAGATACAGTATTATCACCTACTCTCAGATGTCTCCCATATCTCTTTGTAGTCAGCCTTTCCCCCACTCTCAATCCCTGGCAACCACAGATCCATTTTGAGTTCATTTTTATTGGGGTACAAGATAAGGATTGGAGTTTATTCTTTTGCATGTGGATAGCCATTGAACTGCCTTTGTACCTTAGTCAAAAATCCATTGACTATGTATGTGTAGGTCTATTTCTTGATTTTGTATTCTTCCAGTGGTCTACATATCTATCCTTTCTCCAATACTGTAGTTTTATGGTAAATGTGAATAGCAGGTAGTATGAGTCCTTCAACTTTGTTCTTCTTACTAATATTTGACTATTCTAATTCCTTTGCTTTTCCATGTAAAATTTAAAATCAGCTTGTCAATTTCTACCCAAAAAAGTCATGCTTGGATTTTATTGGGATTGTGTTTGATCTATTGATTGATCAGTTTGGGGAGAGTTGATATTTTAACCATACTGAGTCTTCCAGTCCATCAACATGGTATATCTATCAATTTATTTCAATCTTTTTTTTATTTATTTCACCGGCATCTTATCGTTTTGGGCATGTAAATCTTACATGTTTTGTTTTTCTAAGGTTTATTTCTAAGTATGTAATGAGCTTTGGTGTATTATATATTTTACTGTTTTATATTTTGCTTTCTAATTATTCATTGCTAGAATATAGAAATGCAACTTCTTTTGGTATATTGACCCTTGTATCCAGTGACCAGTGACCTTAAAAAGCTTACTTGTTATTACTAGTATTTTTTTAAATAGGTTCTTTGGTATTTTCTACATAGACAGTCATATCATATGCAAACAAAGACTTTTATTTCTTCTTTTCGATCTTATGCCTTTTATTTCTTGCCTTATTGCATTGACCTTCAGTATAGTGCTGAATAGGAATGGTGAGAAGAAACCTCTTTGCCTTGTTACTGATCTTAGGGAGAAAATGTCAAATTTTTCATCAAGTGTGATGTTAATCACAGACTTCGTGTAACCTTTATATCATGTTTTATCATGTTATATCTTTTTTATTCCATGTTTGGCTGAGAATATGTTCCTGAATAGGTGTCGAATGTTGAAGCCATTTATACTACACTGGTTTGCTTGTACCCACATTCACATACCTCAGACAGTGAAGAAAGACAGTGATCTCTGTCACTGACCTTCTTCCTGCCTTTTCTCAGAGCACCTAGAAAGGGGGAATTCTCTTCAAATTGGACCAATAGGTCAAAGGCAGCTTTGTCTCTGAAGCTATCCCATTCTGGAAGGGAGAAGAGATGACTCAACCTTTTCATTGTTCAGGAAACTCCAGTAAGATTACTGGTCAGATCCTTTTGGAAATCTTTGTTTGATACTTCTAGTAATGAAGCAGTGATTCTCGGATCATATGAAGTAATAGTTCTCTAGCGAGAACTATTTGGGATTTCTTGAATTTTCTCCTAGCTGTCTGCATCTCTTATTTTTGTTACTAAGACATTGTAAAAAGATCCAGTGGATTGGTAACACAAGAAGGAAAGAGAAAATGAAATTTATCAAGTATATGCTGTAGATGTCCTTATGCTAATCTTCACAATTTTGCAAGGGTGATATATGCCCTGTTTTACAGCTGAAGGAACTATGTGTAGCTCAGAGAAGGGAGGCCAGTATTTGAACTCAGTTTGTGTAGGACCATTATCATCCCCAGTTTTCCTGCCTCCAGCCTGTTCTATTTTTAGCATTTTGGCTTTATTGAAACCTGGTAAGACTGATTTTTAAAATACCTCCATACCATATTGGCTGTGCTAATTAAGATTTCTTACCATGTGTGAGCCATTCCACTTTTAATTATAAGAAAATTTAAAATGAAAATACTAGTTTTGTATATGATGGCTTTTATTAAATTTTATTTCATGCAAGTTCTACTTTGGGACACCTGGGTGGCTCAGTGAGTTAAGCATCTGCCTTTGGCTCAGGTCATGATTTCAGGGTCTTAGGATCCAGCCCCACATCAGGCTCCTGCTCCACGGGGATGCTTCTCCCTCTGCTCCTCCCCACCCTGCTCGTGTTCTCTCTTTCTCTAATAAATAAATAAAATCTTTAAAAAAGAAAGAAAAGAAAGTTCTCCTCTGTTCACTTAATTTCCTTGAAAAATCTATCAGCCTGGTCATTAAGTTCCAAGCAGTGCATGGAGAACAGAAGTGAGGACCCCAGTGACTACAAAATCAAGCTGAGATCGCCACTTGTTGCTCTCTACTCCCAGGAGAGTGCATTTGAACCTTCTCACTGCCTCTGTAACATGATCCTTCAGTCTAGTCGCTTTTTGTTTCCTTCTTTTCCAAGACTTGTGATGGTTTTTTACTTGTTCAGTTTCTGACTCCAGCTCAACAAGATGCAACAGTTACCCTCAAAACTGTGGCTTTGGTGGATGAGGCCTGTCTTCTTGCTGCTTCTTACCTCATTTCTGTTTTGCACAACTGGCCAGTATATATAAGCAATAACTCTGACGTATTAGTTGCCTCTCAACAGCATGTCTGCACAGACATGATAGGGAGTTACTACCCCAGAAAGCCTGCTGACCTCTGGAATAACTACTTTTATTCCTTATGAGTGGGAAAAATGACTCAAGTTTCTTTCTTTCCTTCCTTATCTTCTCTCCTTGTCTCAGGTTTACGGCAGCTCAATCTGAAATGTTTAGATCCATAAATATATCTTGCAAGTCTGTCTGATTCTCGAGTTTGATTTCAGTTACATATTACCCGCAGATGAACTACATTGGAGATATTAATTTCAATTGAAGTACTTATCCTTCTACTGTATTTTCTCAACAAATGTTATTCCCATGTGCTGTATAATATAATGTAATAGTTTTCTTGGATTATTTGCTTATTCCTTTATTAAATTTATAGTAGCAAATAACCATCTTCATTGGCACTGATGAGCAATAGAAGAAACTGCAGTTCATTTTTAAAATAATTATTGATCAACAGGCAACATGCTGTAAATTTAGGGAAACACAATTGAAGACTTACTAAATTGTAGTTTTAACATTATATTATTAACAGGGCTTAGATTTCTTGAGCATTGGTGTTAAGCTAACACCTTTTTTTTTTTGGATTTATTTATTTTAGAGAACACGTGAGAGGGAGAAGGGGCGGAGGGTGAGGGAGAGAGAATCCTCAAGCCGATTCCCCACTGAGCATGGAGCCCAATGTGGGGCTCAATCCCAGGACCCTGAGATCATGACTTGAGCCAAAATCAAGAGTCAGACACTCAATGGACTAACCCACCCAGGGGACCCCTAAGCTAACACATTTTATGAGCCAGAAACATTCAAATTGTTGTTCCTTTTAAAACTTCAAAAAACAAGAGCATTTAGAGACTCATTAGAAGGTTTTATAACCTATTGCTTGATATCTTTACAGAGTTGGATAAATCATCTCTTATTGGTAGAAAGGCATGTACATTAGTCAAGTATCAAAGTTTTTTCCCCCCAGTAAGAGGTAAATGTCTGAGGAGAAAGGGATTGGAAATAAACATATAGCTACCTCCTTGTCTTTTAATATTCAGAACAGGAAAGAATTAAGTGAAGTAAGCTGATACTTTTCTTGGTACTTTGAGTTAGTTTTATTTCTTGAGTTTTAGAGTTGTCTAAGAAAATGTTTTCTTTTGGAGTAGATTTATAAATAATGTCAGAAGGAAGTATTTATAATTTCTAAGAAATTATTCAATAAATGATACTTATTTGTGCTCGCTGGTCATAGTTTTCTATTAACCATTGTCCATTGCTTATTTAGTTTGGATCCCCACTATAAATTAGAGATTTGGTTTAGAGGCTGTTTAATGAAACTGGAACACTGGTATTAATGCCTGTTATCATTTGTCCATTTTTAAAGAGTGTTAGTTCCCCGTTATAAACAAGTTTGATGAAAATTAAATGCTAAACAGTAAAATTTCAGTATTTGGTGACAGCAGCATTTCTCCAAAGAATATCCTGTAACTTAAATTTACAAGTTAAGTGAGGGTTAATATATCTTAGAAGTGCAGAGAGGTGATAAATGATTCTAATTTAAATGAATCTCTTTGAGGAGACTTTTGCCCATTTTACAATAGTCTTGTTATTATACTCTAGTATTTAGTGATTCATTTGGGCCAAATGCTATATCCTTGGGACTAAGTATGCATTACTGAACAACCCCCCGCAAAACCAAAAATATATTTCCTACCATTATGTAGCTTACCATGTAGGAAGACAGGTAGACAATAATTAAATTGTAAAAAAAAAAAAATGTATCAGGGGCGCCTGGATGGCTCAGTTTCCTTCGGCTCAGATCATGATCCCAGGGTCCTGGGATCGAGCCCCACATCGGGCTCCCTGCTCGGCAGAAAGCCTGCTTCTCCCTCTTCCACTCCCCTGCTTGTGTTCCCTCTCTCGCTGTCTCTCTGTCAAATAAATGAAATCTTTAAAAAACAAAACAAAACACCAAACTATATCAGATTTGTAATTCCAACTTGTGATAGGTTGTGAGTGCTATCAGGGCGAAGAATAGGGTGTTGTGGGAAGAATAATGTGAGGGACCACCTGCTTTGGAGGGCGGTTAGGGGAAACTCCGCTTGCAGAGGTGGTATTTAAGCTAGGATCGGAAAGATAGGAAGGCGCCAGCCGTGTGCAGACCGTTCAAGCAGGAGAACAGCAAGCATAGAGGAACCGCGGGGAGGAATGACATGTTCCAGGAACTGAGAAGCTCAGTGGCCAGAACAGAGAAACTAAAGGGGAGCGTGGCTAGGAATGAGGTTAAAGAGGAAGGACCATGTCCTGCGGAGCCGGGAAGGTCTGGTGAAGAGTTTTCTTTTTACTCTTAAGGTAGCAGGCAATGTTGAAGGGTTTGAAACGGGGCTGCCGCGGACGTTTCCCTGTGATTGTGGAAATGGATCGACAGCCGCACGGCGATGAGCAGCTCCATCGTTGCCGCTGCCAGCGCAGTTTGAAAATCAGATGCTTAAAGTCCTGGAAATTGCCTTTGATCCAGAGGTGGCTTGTGTCCAGGAGAACAGAGGATAACAATAGTGTCCAAGGAGTGTTTCGAGTCTATATGTACCAAAGCCTTGATAGGAATGCGGGCAAATGACAATTTAAAAATTTTATTGTTCAGTGAACTGTGAAAAATGTTCAACTCTGCCAGTGATTAAAGAAATACAAATTAAAACAGCAATATGATGCCATTTCTTAAACTTACTGAACTGGCAAATTTTTTAAAAGTACACGGTAAACTGTCATACATTTCAAAATACATATGCGTTTATATTGATAAGGATGTGAAGAGACAGACACTTTCTCCGTTACCAGTGGGAGTGCATATTGCTACAGGTCTGCAGTCCCTTATGCAAATCCTCTGACCAGATAGGTTTCAGAATTGAGAATTTTTTTTATTTTAGATTTTATTTTGGAAGGTAATACAGGGACTTCAACTTCTGACAAGATTCATTTGGAGTTTCTTGGGGAAAATATTGACATCTATAAAACAGTGATTCTCATGACAGTGGACATCAAGCAGTGAGGGAGTGTGACTCCTGAAAGATGAGAAACAAATAATGTGAGCCCTAGACTCGCACCTAGTGTACTGCCAGGAGAGTTGCCACACCCTGGCCCAGGGAGGGGAAACTGAGGCAGAGCTTACCAGTCTCTCAGAGTTGAGGAGACAGAGCTGGAGCTCAGGGGAGCAAGGTGGCTAGAGTTTGCAGAACAGAGTACGGACGGGAGAGAGCTGCCAGAGATCTGCAGAAGACAACTTTGAGTATTAAGCTGAACGCTGTCCACTGCGTGAGGAAATAGTGTACACTCGAGGCCAGAAGAAGAACCACACAAAAGGATTAGACTAGCAGTGCCTCCAGATTCACACAGAGCCGGAATACCTGCCAGCCGGCGGCACTGCATACTCCACGGGGCGCACTAAGTCCTAAGTCCCGTCTGAACCTTAGTCCTGGGGAGAAGTTAGCCCTAGACTAGCCGCAGCTCTGAGCCCGCCTAACAAAGCCGAAATGCAAAACCTAAAAAAGATCCAATTATTTCCAAGTATTTCTCTAAGTTTTATTTTTTTGTAGTAATCTGCATATCCAACATAGGGTTTGAACTCACGATCCTGAGATGAAGAGTCACATGCTCTTCCGGCCGAGCCAGCCAGGCGCCCCAAATTATTTCCAAGTATTTTAACCACATCCCAGAACAAAGTTCAAGAATATGTTAAGGATTACAAAAGTATTTTACCCAACAAGGTGAAAGTCACAATGTCTGGCATTTGATCAGGAAAGCAGGAAAAATGCAAGTCATAAAGCGGAGGAAAAAAAATCAGCTATATGACATTCTGGAGAAGGCAAAACTATGGAGGCAGTAAAAACATCAGTGGTTGCCAGGAGCGAGCGGGGCGGGGGAGTGGTGAATAAATGGAACACAGAGACTTTTGAGGCAATGAAAATACTCTGTATATACTGTAGCGGTGGACATATATCATTACACATTTGTCCAAACCCATAGAAGGCACAACACCAAAAGTGAACCCTAATGTAAACTATGGACTTTAGGTAATAATGACATGTCAGTGTAATGTGTCATCAGTTGTAGCAAGTGTCACCTTCTGGTGAGGCCTGTGGATAACAGGGGAGGCTGTGCATGGATGGGAGCATGGGATGTATGCAGTATTTCTGTACCTTCCTCTCAGTTTTGCTACGAACCTCAAACTGCTCTAAAAAATTGTCTTTAAAAAAAGCAGTCCATTGAAACAGACCCAGAAATAGCACAGATGACAGAATGAATAAACAAGAACATTAAAAGTTATTATAATCATATTCCATATATTCAAGAAGCTAGAGGCGGGACTGGACATGTTCAAAAGAGATGTGGAAGTTATAATGTCAGTAGACTATCTAAAGATTAAAACTCCAGGGTCTGAGTTGAACAGCACGATGGGTAGGATTAACAGCATAATGGATATTGCAGAAGAAACGATTAGTGAACTTGAATATATAGCGCAGCAGTTAGGCCAAATCAAACACAGCAAAAAGACTGGAAAGAAATGAATAGAGCAGCAGTGAACTATGGAACCGCTTCAGATGGCAAAATACACCTGTAATTGGAGTCCTGGACAAAGTAGGGCTGGGGATCGTACAGAAAAAATATTTGAAATGTAATACAGAGTTCCAATTCTAGTAATGGTAGGATAACCTGTATTGGACAGCCTCTCTGCTAAACAATTATAAACTCTAACAAAATATGAAAAAAATGTTCTTTAGAGAGCAAGCAGAAGTTTCTGGTGGCTGACTTCTCAAAAAATGAACTGCTAAAAGAAGGGTAATATGGTACATATATATTGTTATTACAGAACATTCCCAATGGGGTCTAGGGCAGCATCCCATAATATGTGGGGTAAATAAAGACTATAAATAGCCTTACTTCACTTCAGGTGGGGTTTTGCTGTCAGTGCCAAAAGTTTAAAAATATATATATATTTTTTGTTTCAGTGTTTTTGGGATTTCAGAATCATAGGAAAAGGGTTGTGGATCCATCTTCCTTGTCAGGAGAAAAATTGGCAATATGTATTTTTAAATGTCCTCTACCCTTTGAAGCAGGGACTTATATGTGCAATGGAAATAACACAGCAAGAGTGTGTGCCAAGTATATATATGATGTTTATGACAGCATTTTTTAATTAAAAAAAATTGAAAACAACCTAAATGTCCCAGTAGCTTTCCAATAGTTGGTGAAATTAGTGATAGTGTATCTCTACAATGAAGGGACTGCTTAATAGAAAAATCATGTTGTGGAATACTGATATGGTGAAATAAACATTTTCAACAGGTAACATGGAAAGATCACAAAGCTGTGATTCTAAATGTTTAATAGTAGTTATTGCTGTGCGATCAGATTGTGATTTTTATTTCCTTTGTTTTGCCTTTTAGTATTTTTTAAATTTCTATTTGTGAACATATATTCCTTTGGTAACCAGATCAAGGCTTGTTTAAAAAAAAAAGTGATAAGGAAGGTATCCCTACTGCTATTAAACTTCAGGTAAGATTGCTTCTCTAAGTCGGAAATCATTAACAAAGTTCACAAAAGTTTAACATTATTAAGGCCATAGCTTAATATATCATCCATATCCCCAGATCTAGTATGTGCACACCTGGATTTAAAGTGTCTCTTTCAAGCCGCATTGCCTGAGGCATTTCCAGAAGGAATCCTGTTAAATGAAAAATAAGACCTTTCATGGGTGATGCTGAAACATTTCTGTTGCCACTTCAAACCCTCTCTAACTTAATCTCCAGAGAACAGCCTTCTCAGATAAATTGTCCAGCATCACATCTAGTTCTTGGCTTATTTTTTTTAAATGTGCAGATTCTTTCATGAGATCATTTTTTAAGCTTAAATATCTACTTTGCTTTGAAAATCTATTTTCTCCCTTTTCAAAAAGAACATACCAGGAGTTAAAATTGGATCATGTTTAGCAAGCTACATCGTACATCTGGAGTGAATTCCAGAGTATTAATGTCATAGTATGTTAAAGCAAATACTGTCAGGTCTAATTTTTGCAGACCTGCTAAAACCAAAAGAACAGTCTGGACAGCCAGCCGTTTTGACCCCTGAGGTGAAGTATGTTTTCTAAAGTTATTCTGAAAGTCAGAGGGGGAAAAGAAAAAAAAAAGAAGAAGGGCTGCAGCATCCACCTTTTGGAATAGCTCGATGCTACAGTGATAGGTAATGTCTTCATCATCTGTACTGGAGGCTCTGCGCGTTAGACTGTTAGAATTGAAGGGGCTGGAGAACTCGGATCCAACTGCTTGCCTAATACTTAACACCTCTGTTACATCATCCTAGACCGATCCTGTCTACTGTCTGTTGCACTGCTTGCAAGAAGGATTATATTTTTCCTTGTAAACTAACAAGTTACCATTCCAATTTCAGATACTAATCCCTGTATACTTCATATTTGCTAGAATTCACTGCTGACACAATTAGATAAGATTCAGTTTTTTTAATAAATATAGGCTTCTTCATATTTCCTGTTTCATCTTGGGTCCATCTTTATAAGCTGTTTTTCAAGAAATGTGTCCTTTTAATTTGTCATATTTGGGGCTCCTGGATGACTCAGTCTTAAAAGCATCTGACTCTTGATTTCTCCTCAGGACATGATCTCAGGGTCTCGAGATCGGGATACCCCAGAACCACTGGGTGTGGAGCCTGCTTAAGGTTCTCTCTCTCTTCCTCCTCCTCTGCCCCTACCCCTCTAAAAAAGTTGTCAAATTTATTGGCATAAAATTGTTCATAATAGCCTCTTTTAAATCTGTATAAGTATTATAGTATGTAGTAATATATCTTTCATTGTATATATTGTATATATCTTTCATTATTATATGTTTATATATTTTGTATATAAATTTAATAAATTTAATATAGATATTTAATAAATTTAATCTTTAAAATCAATTTAATTTTAATAATTTAATAAATTTAATATATTGATACATATATTATACATATCTTTCATTATATATCCTTCATCAAATATTATTTATATTCTCTTAATCTAAGTAACAGTTTATCAGTCTTACTAATATTTTCAAAGAACCAACTTTTGGCTTTCCTAATTTTCTCTAGTGTTTTGTTTGATTTCTGTTGATTGATTTTTGCTCCTTATTTCCTTCCTTCTACTTACTTTGATTTTACTTTGATTTTCTTTTTCTAGCTTGTTAAATTGGAAGCATAGGTCCTTCATTTTAGCCTTTCTTATTCTCCAGTGTAGTATAAAAAGCTGTAAATTGCTTCATCTAAGCACTGTTTTTAGCTGCATCCTACAGATTTCTTTAAATGCTTTATTAAGGTATAATATTAAATAAATTTACATATACAAAGGCATACAAATATGAAATGTATTTATCTTTGAATCCATCACTGCAATCAAGATACTGACCCTCCCACTGCTAAAAACTTGCTCAGTTTCTCCCATCTGTTCCCCAGAAACCACCAATTGGCTTTTTGTTTTAATAGAATAATTTGCATTTTCTAGAATTTCACATGAATGGAACCATCAAGTAAGTTCTTCTTTGACTTTAATTTGAGCATAATTAAGATTCATCCATGTCATTGTAAGAGTTCATTTCTTCTTTACTGCTGAGTAGTATTTCAGTGTAATGCATATACCGTCGTTTGTTTATGATAGCACCAGTTGGTGATAGGTGTTTGTGGCTTGGTCCAGTTTCTGGCTGTTACAGATAAAGCTGTTTTGAAGATGTGTGTGGACATATACTTTCATTTCTCTTGGGTAAATACCTTTGGAATGGAATGGTTGACAAATATGGCACATGTGTGTTTATCTTTTTTTTTTTAAGATTTTATTTATTTATTTATTTGACAGAGAGAGAGAGAGATATCACAAATAGGCAGAGAGGCAGGCAGAGAGAGGAGGAAGCAGGCTCCCCACCAACCAGGGAGCCTGATGTAGGGCTCGATCCCAGGACCTTGAGATCATGACCTGAGCCGAAGGCAGAGGCTTAATCCACTGAGCCACCAGGCGCCCTGTGTTTATGAAGCTACTGAATTACTTTCCTAATTGGTTGTACCAGTTTAGTCTCCTACCAGCATTGTATGAGAGTTCCAGTTCTTCCACATCCTTGGTATAGCCTTTTTAGTTTCGGCTACTCTAGTAGGTGTGTAATGGTATCTCATTGTGTTTTTTCTTTGCTTTTTGTGAATGACTAATGATGTTGAGCATCTTTTATTGTGCTTATTGGCTATCCATACGTTTACAGAAATGTCCAAGTCCTTTGCTCTTTTTTTTTTTTTTTTTTGATCAGGTTGTTTGGTTTTTTGTTCTTGAGTTTTGAGAGATCTCTATATATTCTGGATATTAATTCCTTAATTTGGATATTTATCCCATATCATTTGCAAATATTTTCTTCTACTTGTTAAGTTGCATTTTTATTATAGTTAATGTATTTGGTATACAAAGTTGTTAATTTTGATACAGTCTTGTTTGTCTATTTTTTTGTTAATTGTTGCTTATGCCTGTGGTGTCATCTTTAAGAAATCATTGCTGAATCCAGTGTCATGAAACTTTTCTTTGTTTCCTTCTAAAGAAGAAGTTTTATCATTTTAGCTTTTGCTTTTAGGTCTTTGATTCACATTGAATTACTTTTTATATATGGTATGAGGTAAAAGTCTAACTTTATTTTTTTTGCATATGGATATCTAGTTTTCTAGCACCATTTGTTGAAAAGACTGTTCTTTCTCCCATTGAATGGTCTTGGTATCCTTGTCAAAAATCTTTTGACCTTATATGTGAAGATTTATTTCTGGTCTCTCTATTCCATTGGTCTACATGTCTGTCTTTATCCCAGTAGCACAATTTTGATTACTGTAGCTTTGTAGTGAGTTTAGAAATTAAGAAGTGTGAGACCTCCAACTTTGGTCTTTTTCAAAATTTTTTTGGCCATTTAGGGTCCCATGAGGTTCCATATGAATTTTAGGGTGGATTTTTCTATATCTGCTACAGTGCCACTGGGATTTTGATAGGGATTGCCTTGAATTTGTAGATTGCTTTGGGTAGTGTGGACATCTTAACGATTAAGTCTTACAATCCAGGAATACAGGATGTTTTCTTTTTATCTTTGTCTCCTTGGCTCAGTTTATTCCTAAGTTCATTTTGATGCTATGGTAAATGGAATTGTTTTCTTAATGTCTTTTTCAGATTGTTCATTGTTAGTGTACAGAAACACTGATTTTTGTGTGCTGATTTTGTAGCCTGCTACTTTATTTGTTTATTCTAACAGTTACTTTTGTGGACTCCATAGAGTTTTCTACATAAAACCTGTCATCTGAATATATAGTTTTACTTTTCCCCTTTCCAATTTGAATGGTCTTTATTTCTTTTTCTTGCCCAGTTGCCCTGGCTGGAATTTCTAATACTATGTTCAGCAGAATTGGTGAAAACAAGCATTCTTGTTTCTATTTCAGAGGAAAAGTTTTCCATCTTCATCACTGAGTGTGATGTTAGCTGTGGGTTTGTTTTGTTTTGTTTTACACGGCCTTTATCGTGTTGAGGTAGTTTCCTTCTAATCCTAGTTTGTTGAGTGTTTTTATCATGAACAGATAATTTTTGCAACTCACAATTTTTGCAAAGAATTTTTCTGCATTGACTGAGATGCTCATATAATTTTTTTTTCCTTAATTCTCTTAATGTGGGTACCACACTTACTGATTTGTGTATGTTGAAGCATCTTTGCATCCCAGGGATAAATCCCACTTGATCATGATGTGTGATCCTTTTAATATGCTGTTGAATTCTGTTCACTAGTATTTTGTTGAGGATTTTCCATCTTTGTTCACCAGGGATATTGGCCTGTACTTTTCTTATAGTGTCCTTGTCTGACTTTGATACCACAGGAGTGCTGACCTCCTACAATGAGATTAGAAGTGTTCCCTTTTCTTTAATTTTTTGGGAGAGTTTGTGAAGGATTGGTGTTAATTCTTTGACTGTTTGGTGGAATTCACCAATGAAATTATCTGGACCTGCGCTTTTCTTTGTTGGGAGGCTTTTGACTACTGATTCAATCTTCTTACTAGCTGCTGTCTATTCAGGTTTTCTGTTTCTCCATGATTAATTCTTGGTGGGTTGTGTGTTTCTAGGATCTAATTTCCTTTTGATTTCTTCTTTGACCTGTGGGTTATTTGAAAATGTAACTTAGTTCCTAAATATTTTGGAATTTTTTTTAGAGATCTTTCTTGTTATTGAATCTAAGTTACTTCTAGTCTTATTAGAGAACCTTCTTTAGTATGACTTGGATCTGTTTAAATTTATTGAGAATTATTTTACTGACAGGAAATAGTCTGAGTGGTGGTCCATGTGTACCTGAAAAGAATGTGTATTCTGCTTTTGCTGGGTGGAGTGTTCTATAAATGTCCAACTGGTCTAGTTAGTTGATTGTGTCTTGTAAATCTTCTAAATCCATTCTAAATATCTGCCTCCTTGTTCTTCAGTATAGTGAGAGACAATGATGTGGAAATCTGACTATAAAATATTTTTCTCCTTTTAGTTCTATCAATTTTTATTTTATGTGTTTTTAAGTATTAGATGCATTGATATCTGGGATTATTGTCCTCCTGATGAATTTATTATTGTTGTTATTATTATTATTATTTATTCTAAAGTGATCTTCTTGATCCCTGAAAGGAACCCCAGATTTGCTCTGAAATCTAGTGCTAGGATGGTATATCTTTGCAGGACTTTTACTTATAACCTATTTGTGCCTTTACATTTAAAATATGGTTTTGCACATAACATGTAGTTGAGTCTTGCTCTTTTTTTCTGATCTGACAATCTCTTTCAACCCTCATATTTCTAGATATCCCTACACCATCAGTCTTCTCTTCCTTGAGCTAAACATCCTTTTATTATGGTTTGGCTGATACTTCTTCTTAATCTGTCACTATTTTATCAAATTCTTTTTTGCATGTCTTGCCTAAAGGGGGTATTATATCACCAAGGATACTTTGAGTTGGCCTATGTAAGAAATGCTGACCATTGTGTATTGCATAAGTTGATTAACATTGTCAACAAAGATATATGTCTATTTGGTTCCTTGCCATTTGGTTAAAACCAGTCTGGACCATCTTTTCTACTTTTCTTACCCTAATCATATTTTTATCTTGGCTAACTACTGACTTTTGATCTCCATAAAAGTTTCAAAGGGACTTAACAAAAAAAAAAATCTATTCATTGTTCCTCTGAAAATGTCTGTTTTATCTCAGTTATACCAATTCTAGTTGAGTTATTTTGAGTGTGGATCAAATAAAACTAAATAATAACAAAAAGGATATTAAAGTGTTTGCCTTTTTTTCTAGGTAAAAATGTCTCCTTCTTGTCATCCATCCAAAGGAGATTCTGCTGTTAAGAAGGTGAGTATTTTTTTAATTTATTAAGTTTTTATTTTAATTCCAGTATAGTTAACATATTAGTTTCACATGTACCATATAGTGATTCAACACTTCCATACATCACCCAGTGCTCATCATGACCAGTGCCTTCCTTAATCCCCATGGCCTATTTTATCCATCCCCCCACCCTCTTTTCCCCTGGTAACTATCAGTTGGTTCAGAGGACCATCAGTTGTAGTTCAGAGTATGTTTCTTGTTTTGTCTCTTTTTTTCCCCCTCTGCTCATTTCTAGAAGATAGTGAGTTTTAAAGGCACAAATCCACCTTCCCCCTTCTGTGTCTTTATTCTCCTCTCTTGAACAGTTTCTCAAAAAGGCAGTTATTTTTAATCATCTCAGTACTGTCAAAGGTTCTTTCTGATTGGATGCCTTAATAACATATCACCAGAATTCCTTGGCTCTTCCAGGAAGCCAAATGGGGGGTTGGACCTAGCGTCAAATTCTGGCAACTAAGAACCTTCATTGTTCTAGAATTCCCATTCTCTTCACCAGGCAGGTATCCTGATCAGTGAGTGGTGGCAGATAAAAGATATTCCAAGGAGAGTAGTCTGTGGTATTCTTTCCCTACTAATGTGCTTTCCCTCCAGATAGCTGTGCCTAAAGAAAACTGGCCCAAGATATTAGCATTTCATACTGCATCAGAAAGTGCTCAATAAGTACTTGTGGGATAGAACTCTTACCTCTGCACTTCACTCCCTGACTGTAAACTTTGTAGCAGAAAAGGGTGTGAGTCTTTCAGTTGAGCAGTTCTCAGATGGTGTCAAGAGAACCAGTTCTAAAATCCTTTTCTGTGTACAGCTGCAACAGTGCAGTTGGAATGTGGTAAACAAGCTGACATTTTTACTGTTTTCTTTTACCACATTTATTTTGCTGACAATTGAAGTATCCCCGGATGTAGGTTTTCCTTCCTTGCCCTTTTTGTAATTTCAGCGAGCATCCATGTCAGTGAAGAATTGTAGAACAAAAATAACAACTTGCTGGCTCTGGTAACTAACAGCAGGTTCTAGCTTCAAAGCCATGTGCCAGAAATGGGTCCCTTTTCTCTGCCTGTAGGATCCCCTGAGACGTTTTTAAAAGAGAAAAAGAATAAAACAAAATATGTTATCCAAAAAGCTCTATTCCATGCTGCCCAGGGAAATCTCTTCCATTTTTGTCAGGAGCGCAAGGGCAGGCGGATTGAGGCGATGACTGCTGCCACCTGGGGCCCCCGTACTGTGACCTGAGCAGCCTTGAGTCACCTGGTCTCCTTGCTCTGTAAACAGATGAGGAAATTAGAATCCAGAGGGATGTTTTTTTGCCTAAGCTTTCAAGTGTTAGCTATGGGACACACTTCTAAAGTAGAGGTTAAAAACATGCTTTAGATTCAACCAGACATGGGTTCAAAGATTGACTCTTCTGTTTATCTGAATAACTTTTTTTTTTTTTTTAAGAGTTAGAGAGAGAATCTTAAACAGGCTCCACACCCAGCATGGAGCCCAGTGCGGGGCTTGATCTCACAACACTGAGATCTTGACCCAAGCCAAAATCAAGAGTCAGACACTTAACGGACAGAGCTACCCAGGCGCCCCTAGTGGAATAACTCTCTTAGTCAGCCTTTCTGCTTCCTCTGCTGTAAATGATGGTGCTACCTCTCAGAAGTATCCTGAAAACTAGGGTGCCTGGGTGGCTCTGTGGGTTAAAGCCTCTGCCTTCAGCTCAGGTCATGATCTCAGGGTCCTGGGATCGAGGCCCGCATTGGGCTCCCTGCTCGGCAGGGAGCCTGCTTCCTCCTCTCTCTCTGCCTGCCTCTCTGCCTACTTGTAATCTCTCTCTCTCTGTGTGTCAAATAAATAAATAAAATCTTTAAAAAAATATATCCTGAAAACTAAATGAGATACTATTTAAGGGCCTAAAACTGTGTTTGACACATGGTAAGTCCCTGGTAAATTATTGACACATAGTAGGGACTCAGGTGTTACTGAAACTCATGTTAAAACACAAATCCCCCAATCCTAGTTAGATATCCTGTCACTTTATTATTGCTACTTTGTATTGTCCATTCAGCAGGTATTTCTGTATGTAGACAATAAGCTAAGCAAGGGACTACAGAGATGAAAAACACAATCTTTGTTCTCAAGGACCTCAGCACTTATTGGGGAAGGTAGACATGTAAACTGACAATGACCGTACAGGTTGACACATGCTACGGAAGGTGCACAGGGTACCCAGGAACAGAGAGGAGGGGCTGTGTGAGATGACTAAGCGGATTTAATTTGACTCTTACACTCTTATAGTAAAAAAGCCCAGTGAAGAAGTTTTAGAAATGCTTAGCTGCTCCCCTAAAGCTTTGTTACTAACTACAATGAAAACAAATCCTACCATACTTAAAGATGTTTATTAAATATTCATTTAGAAATAGCCTCATGTAACTTATTTTTTAAACTTGGTAATGGCCTAGCCATCTGTCATGTTAGGTGTCTGACCACAGTCAGGGGTATAGCAATGTTACGTAAGTAGGATTCTTTTATTCTTATAATCAGCATCAGACAAGCAGAAACTTCCAAAGCCAGTGACTGGCCCTGGATGGCATTCCCAAGTAAGATCAGGTGCAGACTTATTTCACTGTCCATGCAAGAATGGGGGCTATCTCTAAAATAATTTATTTAGTGTCTATATCTTGAATATGTTTTATTTTAGCAACGAGAGCCCATCTCTCATATTTACCATTCAGATTAACAGACATTAATATCACCAATAGAAAAAAAATTCTGGGTTTTTTGAGCTAATGAGCAAAGTCTTAGGTATTGATCAGTAATGAACAGCCAAAGAACTTTGAGTAGCTGCTTTTAGGAATTCATTTTAGCTAGCAGGCTCTGAAATATGGATGCTTGGTTAGGACCACTGACCGTCCCTAAGTTGAAGCTTAAATTAAATAGCACATACTTAATATCACAGTGTTAGGATGTCTAGAATAACTTTAAAATACATATTGAAACAGGTGCCTCTCCCAGACTGAGTGGTCAGGGAAGGCTTCTCAAGGAAGAGAAAGCCTGATCTCAAATTGAAGTACAAGGGAAAAGATACTCCAGGTAGACATTGGTGGTACAGGACACTTCAGAAACAGAGATGGTTCTGTGTATCCTAAATATGGGAGCATGCAGACACTTGGTGAAACGAATGGGAATCCATATCACAAAAGAGCCCTATTTTGTGAAATTGGCTTTTTACCTTGAGGGTAAGGGTTTCTGTCAAAGGTGAGATTAAAGGCAGAAAGATCGATCAGAAGAATAGACAGTGTCCGGGCAAGAAAAAGGTCCTTAATCTGTGCTATATTAATGGAATGAGGAAATGAGGTAGATTCAAGTCTTCTTTTTCCTTCCCCAGAGCTCTTTCTGACACCTTAAGTGTGAGCCAGGGGTCCTTCCTGTTTTGAGCTCTCTCTTCTGGCACCCTGAACTAGTCCCCGCCCACCAACACGTTTACCTGGCTGTGTTGAAATTGCCTCGTTACTTACATGTCTGCCTCACTGGCGACTCTGCCTCAGGAAGGCAGCCACTGCCTCACACTTGCGTGCGCTCATATCCCTAAGTGTAGAACCCAGCAGTCAGTCAGTAGTTGTCGAGTGAACTAGAGGTACGTGAAAGAGATTCCACAGGACTGGATAGCTGTTTATGGGAAAGGGGGGGGGTGGTTGGTGGGAGAAGTTTCTGGGCCTGAAGAAATAGAGAAAGAACAAATGAAACCTCATTGCTGTCCCAGGCTTATATTCCCAGTGCGGTCGGTCCCTTACTGTTTGAGCTACGTCAGCAGTATTCTGAGTGAGACCAGTGTGAAACTCAGTACCTAATTGGTACTTCCCTAGTTGTATATGTACTTCTGTGTGTGCACTTATATGTGGACGTCTACATGGATATTCTGGGAATCATCCTGGAGCTCCATTGTCAAGTTGCATTGACAGATGGAGGCACCAGCAGTGTCTGTTGAACAGTTGACTGCCAAAGTGACGTGTAAGAAACACAAAAGAGCAGTAGTGTTCTTGATTTGAGCCAAAGATTCTCTGTTGACCAATAACCGAAGAAAGTGTTTGGTGACTGTGTTGTCAATATTGGCTCTGGCAAGAGCTGGACGCAAGTGCTGAGGAAACAGCCATTTTCTGTAGGGTTCCGCTTAACTTCTTGGCATAGGTGTCTCACGTAGGAGTCGCTCTTCTGCTCTGCTGCCACCTGTCAGAATCTAGCAAATTCTATGAGTATGTGTACATAACTCTTTGCAACACAAGCATTTGCATTTTAGGTATTCTTTTAGAATATTTAGAATATTCTTTTAGGTATTCTTTTAGAAAGCTCTGGATTAGAAGTACTTGTATATTATATATATATGTGTGGCATATAAAATTTGTGTGTAATATGCATATAAATATTAAGTGGCTCTGATAACTTCAGCGATGTTAGAAGATAACACATGCTACTTTCAGGCTTGTTCGGTGTTTGATCACAGATGGCCGGAAATTTAAAAATCAGGAAACATTTTCCTAAGATAAAAATTACTGTAAAAGTCTCTTGCAATAAACTTACTAGAATAGATTAAAATTGGAGGTGTTGATAATGTTTAAGGTGATAAGTAAGTTTAGAGAGTTAGTTGAAAGCAGCATCAAAAACCACTCAGCTTTGATGCATCTTTTCTCAACTACTGAAGAAACACCAACCAGGAATTTGCAAGATTGGGATTATTACGTGCATGGTCACCAGAGAAAGCAATTTTGTCTTACATCTCAGTCACAAAAGCATAATTATACTCCCTGAGCCGTCCCCTGTTTTAGATGAGCTTTCTCTGCTGGTGTGTTTGCAGAAGCCTGAGGAGTCAGGAGCTCTGACTAATGAGTATCCTCAGGCTGGTGACACCCACTGGAAAAGTCCACAATTGATGGTCTTCCCAGAATGACTTCTCCAGCTAAGGACAGGCACTGGGAGACGTAGAGTGGAAAGGCTCTCTCAAAAGTCTGGGGTACCGGGCGCCTGGGTGGCTCAGTGGGTTAAAGCCTCTGCTTTTGGCTCAGGTCATGATCTCAGGGTCCTGGGATCAAGGCCCGCATCGGGCTCTCTGCTTGGCAAGGAGCCTGCTTCCTCCTCTCTCTCTGCCTGCCTCTCTGCCTACTTGTAATCTCTCTCTCTCTCTCTGTGTCAAATAAATAAATAAAATCTTAAAAAAAAAAAAGTCTGGGGTAAATTCAGTGAGTATTCCACATACTTCTAGATGCCAGGTCTGGGAAAGACCAAGGTCAGTGAAATACAGTTCTTGCTGTCGGCACATTTCCAAGTGAATAGTGACTGAACTGTTGGATTTAATAACCAAACCTCCCAGAGACTGATTAGCAGTTCCTTAGGTATTCCAAGTATATGACAGGAATTTGGAGCAGTTTTTTGTTTGTTTTGTCCAAGTGTTCTGGTGAGGTAAAAATTTTTATAGTCCTTTCCCCATCTTGCCACTCATGTCAGGAATATAGATGACCGTACTCACTCATGATTTTTATTGAATCATTGGCAGGGAGGGGGGAGTCTAGGGGGCAGTATTTTTAAGGGAAAAAGCCTCACAGAGCCACAGTTTCCATAACAACAGAAAAAGCTGGCTGCAGTGTCTCAGCTGACTGGCCCCTCATGAACAAAAAGTGATAGCCCTTGATGGATGTCTGCTGCCTCTTTCCTTATTTTCTTAGTAGGACTTATATCCAAATGGGACTTCCATGCCTTTACTGATTAAAAAAAAAAAAAAAAGGAAACCGAGGGCAGGATTTAGTCTTTGTTTTTCATAGACAGGGTAGAAGATGTCCACAGGCCAGGTGCCCTTTTATGCTGATGTGAAGTAGTGGGTGTGGTTGCCTTCAGACAGCCGAAAGATGTGGAAGGAAACATAGGCATTCTTTGTAGTTCAGAGGACGGGAATCGGTGCCTGTGGGTAGCTGCTGTAGATGGAGATGTCAGCTTAGTTAGCATTTTCCGAGAGTGGAACGGGTTGCCTTGTGAGATAGTACATGCGTGATCTGTTACCACAGGCGTTTGATCCCCGCAGCGTGTCTGCCACTCGGAGCTGTTGCTGAGCTTTTCCTGCCATGGGTAAGAGGTGGGCTGGTTAATGTTTCGATCCCTTGGTATGTTAGGATTTTATGAGTCTGCAGTTGTATTAAATTCAAGTGACGTGTTCACTGATGTGCTGGATGATTTCAGTTAGACCTTGTCATCTAGCCTGAACAAGTAGAATCTATAAAAAACAAAAATGAAAACAAAACAAAACAAAAACCACAAATTTGGACTTAGGGAAGGAAAGACTTCATTCAAAAGAATAATTGCAGAAAGAAGAGGGGCTTTTGCTATGAGGAGAAGGTTCCAGCCTTAAGATCCACAGGGTATCAAAAAATTAGGCAGGGGGGCCTGGCTGGCTCAGTAAGTGGAGCATGTGCCTATTGATCTTGAAGTTGTGAACTTGAGCCCCACCCCCACACTGGGCGTAGAGGTTACTTAAGAAAAAAATCAGGCAGAAAGGAATTTTTTTTTTTACAGGAGCCAGTAAACGGATCAAAAGAAGTAAATGGGGGGGGGAGTAGGTGCTAGATAGTTGATTAAAAGTGTCTCATTCTGTCAGCTGATTCTCGGATGGGATCATTAAGGATTGTAGGTGGCTCAGGTTGAGGGTGGGTCAAGGGCTTGGGGCAGGGAGAGAAGCTAACTGAAGTTTGGTCCTCAGTTAACAAACATTTTGTTCCATGAAATCAGGACAAACAGTTCTGCTCATCTTTTAAGAGGCCAAGAGTGGAAATTTGCTGGGTCTGTGTCTGGCTTTGTTATAGATGACCTTGGTGGATTTTGTCTCGGATTTAGGGGAAGGGCTGTCTCTGCAGGAAGCTGTTTCCCACAGCAGGGTGTGTCGATTTCCTTAAGTGTAGCTGTTCTGCAGGAACTCAGGGTGCAGGTGAAGTATAACGTGGTCAGGGGTCTGACTGCACTGCCGTGTTCTTTCTTAACTGCTCTCCATGATTATGACTTGAAGTCTGTGGCTGGGCCTCTCTGAAACCTGCTTCGTAGTCCTTGTGCAGAGGAAGAGAATGTTAGCTGGAAAGAGCCACAGGAAGGACAGTGGTGACCACTGGCTTGTGGTATTCACTCTTGCTGATGATTGTGCCTGTCTTCTGGCCTAAAAAGTGAGACCAGCGAAGGTTTCAAAGGATCTCAGAGTCCTTACCCAATGTACGAATCTACTCCTCACCCATTTCTTTTGTATTAAGTGAATATTCTCTAACATAGCATTTGGATTTATTTAATGATATTTTAAATTAATGGGCCTTTTTTTTTGAGAGAGAGAGAGAGTGCCAAGCAAGGGGCAGAGGGAGAGGAAGAGAGATAGATTCTTAAGGAGGCTCCATGCCCAGCACAGAGCTCTATCTTATGGCCCTGAGATCATGACCTGAGCTGAAATCGAGTCAGACGCTGAACCAACTGAGCCATTCGGGCACTCTGTTAATGGACTGGTTTTTTTTTAGAGCAGTTTTAGGTTTATAGAAAAAGTGAGCACAAAGTACAGTTTGCATACATCTCCCCCTCCATTTTGCCCTGTTATTACATCTTGCATTCCTGTGGTGCATTTATTACAACTGATGAGCTGACATAGATACATTATTATTAATGTAAGTCCAGAGTTTACAACAGTGGTCACATCTTGTGTTGTACATTCTGTGGGTTCTGACAAATGCATAGTGACATGTAGCCACCGTTGCAGTATCATGCAGAACAGTTATGCTACCCCAGAAATCCCACATGTCACTTATCCAGCCTTCCCTCCCACCCCCCAAACATCTGGCAACTGCTCATCTTTTTACTGTCTCCATAGTTTTGCCTTTTCCAGAATGCCATGTGGTCGGACAGTATGTAGCCTTTGCAGATTGGCTTCTCTTACTCAGTGATACCCATTTAAGGTTCCTCCATGTCTTCTTGTGGCTTGATACCTCTTTTCTTTTTAGCTTTGAAAAATATGCCATTGTCTGGATATACCAGTTTGTTTTTCATCCATTCATCTACCAAAGGACATCTTGGTTCCTTCCAGGTTTTAGCAGTTGTCAATAAAACTACTCTAAACATCCCATGTGCAGGGTTTTGTGTGGACATAAGTTTTCAGCTCATTTGGTTAAATACCAAGGAGCAGCTGCTGGATTGTATGGTACGAACATTCAGTTTTCTGAGAAGCTGCCAAACTGTCTTCCAAAGTGGCTGTACTATTTTTTGCATTCCCACATAGTGAATGTGAGTTCCTATTGTCCTACATCCTTGTCAGCATTTGGTGTTGTCTGTTTTTTGGTTTTTAGCCATTCCAGTAGTGGTGTCTTAAATGACATTGGATGTTGAGTATTTTTTCATATGCTTATTTACCATTTGTATATCTTCTTTGGTGAGGTCTTTAAATGATTTTGAGGGTTTTTCTCTGGGTTTTGTTTTTTGTTTTAGTGGTGCTCTAGGGTTTACCATATACATCTTAACTTTTCTGATTCAACTTCTGATTTAAACTAGCTTAATTTGAGTTGTATCTAGAAAAGTTACTCCCATTTAGCTCTATTACTTTTTCCCACATTTTGTGATACTCTTATACATGGTATATTTATTAAAGTTACAAATCCAACAATATGTTTTGATAATTACTGCTTTACTGTCTGTAGCCACTTTCTTAGCCCAGTAAAGCTTTGTCCTTACCCATCTCCTCTGTGCAAATATATCCTATATATATTCCATTTCTGCATGTTATTGGCCAACATTACATTATATGCATATTATTATACAGTTGCCTTCTAGTTCTTTTTACCAGTTCTCTTTTGGTTTTTCTTATGTGGATTTGAATTGCTTTCCATTAATGACTGTGAACAGTGTCTAATGAACTTACATTAGTATTTTTTATAAGGTAGGTCTGTTAGCAACAACTTCTCTCTCTGTTTTTGTTGACTTGGGAAAGTGTTTCCTTCATCTTCATCTTTGAAAGGTAGCTTTGTTGAATATAAGATTATTGATTAACAAGTTTTTTCTTGGAACACTTTGAACATGCTGTCTTGTTGTCTTCTGGCCTCTCGTTTCTGGCTAGAATTCAGTTACTAATCTAATTGGGGTTCCCTTATAAGTGACTAGTCATTTTTCCCTTGCTGCTTTTCAAGATTTTCTCCAAGTCTTTACTTGTAGCATTTTTACTCCAAGATATTTGTGGATCTCTTCGGCTTAATCCTGCTTGGAGTTTATTGAGTTTTCTGGATGGGTATGTACTGCTTTTCTTTTCTTTCCTTTTTTTTTTTTTTAATTAAAGATTTGTATCTATCCATTTGAGAGAGAAAGAGAACATGAGCAGGGGTGTGGAGGGCAAAGGAGGAGCAGAGGGAGAGGCAGACTTCCTGCTAAGCAGGGAGCCTGATGTGGGTCTTGATTCTTGTCTCCAGGATCATGACCTGAGCCTAAGGCAGACGCTTAACTGACTGAGCCACCCAGGTGCCCCTAGGTTACTGCTTTTCAAGAAATTTGTGACTCTTCAACCATAATTTCTTCAAGTATTTGTCTTCTCCATTCTCTCTCCTCTCATTGTCTTACTCCCATTATGTATTTGTTGTAGTACTAATGGTCTCCTGCATTTCTTTGTTCAGTTTTCTTCATTGTTTTTCCCCCTAATCTTCAGCTTGCATACTCTGTTGATTTATCTTCAAGCTCATTATTTCTTCTGCCAGTTCAGATCTACTGTTGAGCCTCTCTCCTGAATTTATTTTAATATTATACTTTCAACTCTAGAATTTCCATGCAGTTCTTTTTTGTAATTCGTTTCTCTTTATTGATATTCTTTTTTTTTAAAGATTTTATTTATGTATTTGAAGAGGGAGCACTGCCTTCACACACAAGCAGGGGGGAGGGGGAGCAGGAGAGGGAGAAGCAGGCTCCCCGCTGAGCAGGCAATCAGCAGACATGGGGCTCAGTCCCATGACCCCGTGATCACGACTGGAGCTGAAGGCAGATAGATGCCCAACTTAGTGAGCCACCCAGGTGCCCCTCTTTATTGATAATCTGTATTTTGGGTGCAACATTGCCACCATCATACTTTCCTTTACCTTTAAAATCATCCTTTCCTACATTTCATCCATTTGCTGTGGGGGTGTGTGGGGTTTTTTGGTTTGTTGTTGGTTTTTTGTTTTCTTGTTTTTTTGGTTTTTTTTTTTTTGGTTCTGTAAGTATAGTTATCATGGCTGATTTTAAAGTGTTTCTGTTAAGTCTAACATCTGGTTACTCTCTCAGGCAGGTTGTGTTATCTGCCTTTTTATTCCCAGTACGTGATCACATTTCTCTATTTCTTTATATGCCTGGTAATTTTTGGTTAGAAACTAGATGTTTTAGGTAACGTAGCAACTCTGTGCACTGATTCCCCCTCCTGGAGTCATTCTTACTTCTCCACTCCACTCCTCTCCAGGTGGCTGCAGCCTAAGCTATTACTATTACTTTTAGTGACCGGCCGGGTTATTTTAATGAAGCCTGTCCCCCCTACCCATCCCCAGGTGTTAAGCCTCTGATACTGCTCCTGGGGAGACACAGCTGTGAGTGTGCCCACAGACAGCTGCGATGGCAGTGGTATTAGTAGGGCTCTTTTTTTCCTTGGCCAAACCAGCTGTTAAACTCTACTGATTGTTTTCAGCAATGCCCTGGGTGCATAAATTGTGACTCCTTTGAAGGAATAGTTTCTGAGGTCTGTTTGCACTATTTGTTTTGACCTCCTTGTTGGGGGTCCCCCCACAAGCTACCATTTTCCTCAGTTCTCGTCTACAGAGTAGCCGCCCTCGTGTATCTACATTATATCCATGAATCTCCTCCCATCTGCCTTTCACCACAGCCTTCACTGTTCTTAAGAATATTCTTAGGTTCAATCTTCTCCATACTCCATTGCAAATGAAGCCGGTTCCTTTGAGAAGAGATTAGGACCTGTTTTACTGCCTCCTTCTCCCCCCAGGAATAATCTCTGAACCAGGATTCTGTTGCTGGGGGTCGGTACAAAGGCAAGCATCTCTCTGAATGACACCCCCCACTTAGGACTTGATGCTTGTTGGAAGAGCGAACAGCCTGAGGCCTCTGGGCCTCTCCTGTGATGGAGCCACTGCCTCATAGACTGGAGCAGGGGTGATCAGAGAGCCAGGTTTTTTTAGTGGACAGTCCCCAGGAAGGAGTCTGGATTCCATGAGTGGAGGCTGAGTGGAAGAAGGGAGCCCCCACCATTTCTTGGCTGGGCTTGCCTAGAACTTAGCCTCAGCAGCAGGTAGCTGGAGGCAAGAGGGGAAATGCTGAAGTCCTGCTTCTACTGAAAGGAAAGCCCTCCAACTGGGAGCTTGAGCGAGGAGGAGCTTGGTGTCCTTGGTGACAGCAGTCTGGGGTGGCATCTACCTTGCTAAGCTGGGGTGGGAAGAGGGAACAGTCTTGGTTCAGAAACCACACACTCGCCTTTCTTAATGATTTTACACTGATTTTTAAAAAGTTATTTCTTCATTTGCTGTTTGGCCTTAGGACAATTTCCAAGGTCTATAAAAGGTCGGGTGTGTGTGTGTGTATCTCTACAGATACATATATATATATATATATATATATATGACTTCAGTGGTGAAAAGGTCATCAGAGCATCTCATGCTATCATGCTAGTAGGAGTTGATCTCGCTCCTCATCCATTTCTAACAAGCAGTATATCCTGCTTCTGAGTGAAGACCACCTCCTGAGGCAGGACTTTCCTTGGAGAGTTCTTCCTATTCTCGTTGACACCGCTCTACCTATTGTTCCTGGCTCTTCCTCTGGAAGCCGTCAGGAAGATAGCTCATTCCTTTTTCATACAGCATCCTTCCCATTGCTCTCTGTGGGTCAGGTCCTGAGTCCCAGTCCTTCGTCTTCTCTTGTTTGGGCAGAACATTCACAGTTTGTACCTCGCTCACCTCTGCCCTGTCATACCCCATCTCTTCTGCTCGCACCGTGCTGCTTCAGGGCAGGTCACCTGAGAGCACAGCAACATCATCTCTGTCTTTATTCCCGCTTCTCTAAATGAAACCAGAAGCACATTAGGTTTTTAGCAGCCATTCTGCATGGTTGACTCAGTGAGCATGGTGGTCGCAAACTCCCGATTCTGCTCACACGCCACTGATCCCGTCCTGCGTTAACTGCTGTTGGTTGCTAGAGCCAGGTGCAAGACTTTCCCTGTAGTGTTTCAGATTACCCCTTTGGGAATCAAGTTTTTCATTCCATGCTTTGGCTGCTTTTATCTTTATCTAGCTAACTGCTAAAATATTTGTATAAAGCGGAGCCAGGGGTAGAGCCCCACAGAGACCAAAATAGCATTACTTATTAGCCACCAGGCTATGTTAATTGACAGTTAGTGGGTGTGATTATTCTGCTTCTAATAGGACACTCCTTCCTGAATAGTTGCCATGGTTTTCAGAGCGGAGTCCAATCCTAAGAGTTTCTCACAATGGGGCTGCATGAGAGCCCGTGTCCAAGCCAGAGGCTGCTCCCCTTCCATCCCGGCGCCCTCTCCTATACGGCAGTGCACCCTCTTACCAAAACAAGTCATGTCCTCGTGTCCACCATCTCCTTGGAATTTGGGGCCTGCTGAAGTTTAGAGTATTGCTCAAGTTAGAAATGGGCTTTTCCCTTCCAACAGAGTTTCCTGACGAAGCTCTTAGCCATTTCCTACAATCCTTGGGGGGGGGGGGTCTTTCTCTCTCTTCGGAGTGTATGACAGAGCAGCTAACAGCCTATTATTTTGCATTAAAACAACTCAGTAGGCCATTCTTAATTGCACTGTGCTGAAGGATCACCTGTTTGTAAAGGTCACGGAACCCGAAGGGCAGAGCTTTGCGCGGTTTGAGCTGCTCTGATGTACGTGTGCTCGAGGGCTGATGTGCCGTTACTGCGGAACAGAGCTTTCTGTCTGACTCCTTTCCTCATTGGTTCACGCTCCATCCCTGAAAGCTCTCTCCTTTCGTATAGTATCAGAACACGGGGTCAGCCTGTTCACGAAACAGCGAGAAGTCTTTGGGTAAAGTCGAAGGAAAGGAAAAGATGAGATGGGAGCTGGTGCTGAGCGCCATCTGTTCTCTCCGACGAAAGCCACCGCCGTGGGTCTCCAGCGTTTTGTTGTTTTGTGTATGTACCCTAGGGGCTCTCTAGGTGTAAGTTATGCTGGCTCTTCTCTCGTGCCGTAAGTAAGTTACAGCTTCCAGTTTTGCGTGAAGTATCTACTGATGGTAGACATTACCCCAGATGCAGCATATTCTTAAAAGGAGAGACTCCTCTCTACATGGTGAAGTCACTTAACTTTTTCATTTATTGACTAAGTCAGTTAAGACCACCTTTTTATGGTACTAAATGGGGCATTCCATGTCTGTCTCTGGCAACTGCACAGCAATATAAGAGAATAATGAAATTATACAGAAATGTCCCTGCAATCATTGGGAAGAGAACTTCTCTAATTCCCGTGTCCTCTCTCTGTGTTTCATTTCGCTCAGAGAAGTCCTCTGTACTTCCTGTTACCTCAGCAGTGTCGTTGCTCGCCAGTCAGTGTGTACCTCCACTGTCCCACGGTGTTCACCAGCTCCACGGTCTGTCTTCTGGGGCTCCAGTCCATTCTCCACCTCTTCTAATGTTTGGAAAACTTGAGTGGAGCCCTGTCACTAACAAAGTGAAGTCCACATTGGTCTAGATCAACCGTGCAGGCTTTGGATACTCACTGCCCCGCTCTTCATCTTCGTCTTCTTTCCTTCCTTCGTTAATCAGTGGAGATTTCTCATTTCTGAAACATAACCAGTCCCATGTCCATATATCTGCTTTTGCGATGTCTTGTTTTTAGCCTCCAGTTCAAATTCTGCCTTAATTCATTCAAAAAACACGTACTGAGCACTTACTGTGTGGCAGGCGTGGGTCTAAGTGCAGGCGATTTTATAGGGACCCAAACCAGTCTGCCTTCCCAGAACCCCATTTTTTTTTAAGATTTTATTTATTTATTTGACAGAGAGATCACAAGTAGGCAGAGAGGCAGGCAAGGGGGTGGGGGGAAGCAGGCTCTCCGCTGAGCAGAGAGCCCGATGTGGGACTCGATCCCAGGACCCCGGGATCATGACCTGAGCCGAAGGCAGAGGCTTAATCCACTGAGCCACCCAGGTGGCCCAACCAGAGCCCCATTCTGATGGAAGGGGGTAGATATTAAGCACGCAGTGACGCATGCAGAATGCATGAAGATACAATAACTCAGATTTCTTTTTTTAAGATTTATTTATTTATTTTAGAGAGAGAGAGTGAGTATGCAGATAATGGGAGGGGCAAAGGGAGAGGGAAGGAATCTCCAGCAGACTCCCTGCTGAGCTCAGAGCCTGACATTGAGCTTGATCTCACAACCCTGAGATCATGACCTGAGCTGAAATCAGGAGTCAGACACTTAACCGACTGAACCACCCAGGTGCCCTCAGTATTTCAGATTTTGATAAGGCTATGGAAGAAAAGCATTATGAGGGAGATAAAAAGGGGGACTGCTGTTTTATACACGTGATCATGGAAGGTTGATAGGTAATATTTTCTGTCTAAAAAAAAATGTGAAGGTGCAGTTCAGGCAACGAGTATTCTAGGCAGAAGACACATCAAATGCGGAGGTCTTGAAGCAGGAGAATGCTTGGTGTGGCACAGGAATGATGTGGCCCCTATGCGTGGGCACACAGCTTGAAGGTTCCCTTCATCCTTGTGTTCTAGGTCACTGAGGAAATGTACGTCTGTGGAGTCAGTTGAGGATGTGGAGGGGGGTGAGAAATGTTGGAGGTTTGAAGAGTGAAGAAGGTAGGAAATAGGCATGTGGCAGAGTGAGTAGACTAGAGAAGTCTCAGGGAGGCTGCTTGCAGTTTGTAATCATGAATTTAAAGGTCTTTGAGCCGATCACCTCTTACTCTGAACTCTTGTAGCAGTTCTTGCCTGTTCTTCATTTGGCAGTTGGCATACACCATTTCTATTATTGTTTTTGGTGTCTGGCCTAACTTTCTAACTTGTTATTTGTTGTTTTTCTTAAATGCATTATACCTCACCTGGCTCCTCAACTGCTTTGAGGCAATTTTCAAATATACATGTGGCAGAAGAGGACAAAAATGAATAACTGAGGGTTTCAGGGAAAAAATGAAAATATATCTGAGTAGAATTCAATAAGAGCTTAAAGCATTTGGGGAGGAGGAATCTTAAATGAAACCTTCTTGAAATCTCCCCTACTTAAAACAGGATAGTTTATTGAAACTGGAATATATGTAAATCACTATAACATTCCAGTGAAACCCACATTTGCATTGCCTCAGTTTTTGTCCTTCACATTCACCTTGGTTCCCAGGAAGAAAGTTTTGTGTGTACCCCGGATATTGATTCCTTACAGTTTACATGGTCACGTCAGAAACACTTGGTAAGGACTACAGTGGTTGCCACGAAATTTGCTGACGAGAGCGTCCAGAGGCCTGTGTGCTGTGTGAGTCAATGTCTGTGTCGTTCATTCCCCAGCCTCGTAGTCCCGGACAGGCCCTGCAGGACCCAGCAACCTTCCTTACCTGGATGCTCATTCTCCTTTCTTCCTTCCTTCTTTTCTTTGGGGTTTTTTTGACTGTCTTTTAATATTGATTTTGATTCTTCTATTCCTTTTTTAGCTATCTCTCTCTCTCTCTCTCTCTCTCTCTCTCTCTCTCTCTCTCTCTCTCTCTTTTTAGTAGTAGCTGTAGGGATTACAGAATACATTTTTACCTTATCACAATTTAATTAAATGTTTTACTACCTAACATAAAATACAGGAACCTTGCAGTGCCAAAGGTCCATTTACTAACCTCTCATCATTTAGTTCTTTTTATAGTTTCTATTTTTCTACTGGGGTTCCCTCATGTATTCATTTATTAGGACCATCCTTTAAATCTTTAAACATATTTATAAAATAGATATTTTAAATTCCTAGTCTGCTAACCCAGTATCTCTCTGCCATCTCTTAGTCTGTTTTCATCAGTTGCTTTCCTGGTTGTAAGTCATGTTCTCCTACTCCACCTATCTAGAAACTTTTGATTGTGTGGTAGGCATTGTGGATGCTGCGTTGTTGAGCATCTAGATTTTGCTGTCCTCCTTGGGAGACTTCTGGGTTTTGTTCTGGCAGGCTGTTAATTCACTGTTAAATCAGTTACATCAGCTTATTTTTAAGCTGTGTGCAGGCAGATCTAGGATACCCTGGTCCTAATACAGCTTTTTGGTAATTTCATTGGATACTCAGGGCATTTATCAGGGTCTTTGCACTCTAGCCGGTTAGTATTTCCTGTCTTCCAGCACTTTGCAACCTCTGGAAACTCCATTTAACTCACAGCTCCCCAGAACCTGTTCTCTGTCAGGCTTCTGGAGTCTTGCCGACATATGTACAGCTGAGGATTAGGCCACAAACTTAAAGGGACTCCTGTATAGATTTTCAGCTAAGCTTTTTCCTCTTTAGATTTACCCATTGCCAGCCCCAAATACCTATCTCTAATTTCTCAGTTCAGCAAGACCGCCATGCTCTACTTGGGCTCTCATCCAGAAAGTGTCTCCGAGAGAATTCCAGGGAAATCCTGGGACTCTGAATATTTCCCTTCTGTCAAGGATTACAGTCCCATTCTGCCTTTTGTCCAAAGTCAGAAAACAACAGCTATATATATTTTGGCTGGTTTTATGTTGTTATGGGAGAGCGAGTCTAGTTCAATACCATTACTTTATAATGGCAAGATTTGGAAGTCTCTGTAGTTTTGGGGGAGTTTTTTAAAGTACAGTAAACAATAGCTTAATTATTGCTTTCATTCACTTCCCATATTATCACTTGCCTTCCTGCCCTCTACCTTCCAGCACCCACGTTCTACAGAGAGGAACGGTTCAAAAGCTTTTCTCTCTTTTGGACGGTGAATTGACATCTAAAATAACTAGAGTACAACCACAATACATTGCTTCTCTTTGTCTTTCGATTTGTAATTACATTGTTAACATGTATTGGGTTTTGCTAATTTCAGAGTTAAGTTGACTTTCCATTTGATTCTATATTCCTCTTGTTATCAGGTAATCATTTTTAGGTCTGTGTAGTTAATGTAGTTAAGATGGGCAAGAATGCTAGAACTGAAAACATTTCAGCAATCATGGCTCTGATTGAAAATCATTAAGGACCCTGCCCTCAGAAGAGCTCTTTGTCGTAACTGCTAGCCCACAGTGGCATCCATCAAGATAATTGTTCGACTTTGTTCTTAAGTAGGCAACAATCAGTTAGATAATCAAAGGGTAGCAGGCCTTAATTACATATATGAAGTGAATGCTTTCCCTGTTTTTATTTTCTTTAATAAGGTCAATGATAAGACAAAGGAGAATTTCTGACTAGCGATAGAAAAATGCTACCCCACTAAGAAGCTTTCTTTGTAACTCCACTTCCCATAAAAATAAATCTTACCAGATTTTTTTTTTTATAGATCTTCCTTTCCTGACAAAAAGGAATGACCGTAATATACCACAGTGCAGGAACCTAAGTTTGCACAAGACAGTTCCCTCAGGAAGGAGGTGGGGGTCCCAGCCTAGTTGTCATCCATTTTATTTCCCAGGACTACCATTTTTATTTATTTATTTATTTGACAGACAGAGAGAGATCACAAGTAGGCAGAGAGGCAGGCAGAGAGAAGAGGGGGAATCAGGCTCCCCACCGAGCAGGGAGCCCGATGCGGTGCTCGATCCCAGGACCCTGAGATCATGACCTGAGCCGAAGGCAGAGTCTTAACCCACTGAGCCACCCAGGCGCCCCAGGACTACCATTTTTTACTTCTGTTTCTAATGCTGTGAAGCACTGGAGGCAGCAACATCCATCAGTTATTTTTTAGTGTGTTTGAGAATTTGAGTTTCCCATACCCATGAGGCAGTTGATGACAACCTTTGTAATAATAATAAAAATCCCTGTCAAGATAATAGGGAGGTTTTAATGCATTTGACCAAGGAATGATATTTTTTAAAGTTTAAACTACATTCTACAATTGCCTAAAAGTTTTTAAAAGTCCTTTTTTTTTTTTTTTTTTTTTAGGCGTAATGAGATTATAGTTTTTGCCAGCACAGGTCTTCCCCAGGTTGTTGCCTTTCAAAAGCAGGTTAGGTAAGGAGGAGGCAAGCATGGAACAGGTGGAATATACAGGTGTCAGAGTCTTCAGACCCATCTGGTGACAATTATTTTTGTGAGGGATCAAAATGGGTAGACAAGCCAAACAAAGATTACGGTGTTCCTTAATGACACAGCGTGATGTGGCACTAACACTACGGTGGGGCCGCTGAGGATGCTGGCGGGACACTCGGGTGCCTGCACTCCCCACACACTGAGCAGCTCAGGTGGCCCATGGGGAGTCCATAGTACCGTGTACATCCACAGTACCTTACATCTGTCGGGACAACAGAGAAAATATCCACAGAGCCTACTTGGTGAGGCTTTTCTGAGGGAACTGGAGTGGTCTCTGGCTTATTCTAGTTACTTTCATGTTTAACACACACATTAGCCCAATGCATGCCTTAGCCTTTATTGTCTCTAACTGACACATGAGAAAACTGACCTATTAGATAGGTCTGATCCTATAGCCCACTATCCCGCGTTGGTCATAGCTAACTAACATCAAGGATATCAACACAACTTAGTGTCACTAATTAGTGTCAGAGCCAAGTTCAGAATTTCTTCTGTGATGGTAGAAAATATTCATGAGCAGCTAGTGTATGCACAAAACTGTCTTCACCTTGTTGTGTGTGAGGTCTCTCACTGAAGAACTTAGCTTTAGTGTTTTTTTTTTCCAGTATAGTTAAAAATACAGTGTTTTGTCGGTTTCAGCTGTACAGTATAATGATTCAACAGTTCTGTACTTACTCAGTGCTCATCATGATAACTGTACTCTTTAACCCACTTTAACTTTTTCACCATCCCCCCACCCCACCTACCTCCCCTCTGGAAACCATCAGTTCTCTGTATTTAAGAGTTTGGCTTTTTGTTTGTCTCTTTTTTTCTTTGTTCATTTGTTTTGTTTCTTAAATTTCACATATGAATGAAATGATATGGTATTTGTTTTTCTCTGACTTATTTCACTTAGCATTATACCCTCTAGATCCATCCATGTTGCAAATGGCAAGATTTCATTGTTTTTTATGGCTAAATGATATTCCATTGTGTGTGTGTATACAGATACAGATGCGCGAGCCCACGTATGCATGTACGCGCGCGCGCACACACACACACACACACACACACATATCTTCTTCATCCGTCTATTAATAGACATTTGGGTTGCTTCCGTAAGTTGCCTATTGTAGGTAATACTGTGGTAAACTTAGAGGTGCATATATCTTTTTGAATTAGCGTTTTCGTATTCTTTGAGTAAATACCCAGTAGTGGAATTACTAAATATATGGTAGTTCTGTTTTTAATTTTTTGAGGAACCTCCATGGTTCCACAGCGGCTGCATCAGGCTGCATTCCTACCCACAGTATATTAGGATTCCTTTCTGTCTGCCTCCTCATCAGCACTTGTCGTTTCTTGAGGTTTTTATTTTAGCCTTCTAACAGGTGTGGAGTGACACCTTGTTGGAGTGTTGATTTGCATTTCCCTGATGATGAATGATGTTGAGCATCTTTCCACGTCTGTTGGCCACGTGTTTGTCTTCTTTGTAGAACTATCTACCCATGCCTTCTGCCCATTTTTTAATTGAATTCTTTGGGGTTTTCGGTGTTGTATAAATTCTTCATATATTTTGGACACTAACCCTTTATCAGATATGTCATTTGCAAATATCTTCTCCCATTCCGTAAGCTGTCTTTTAGTTTTGTTGACTGTTTCCTTTGATGAGCAGAAGCTTTTTATTTTGATGTAATCCCAATAGTTTATTTTTGCTTTTGTTTCCCTTCCCTGAGGAGACATATCTAGAAAAATGTTGCTACCGCCAGTGTCAGAGAAATGACTGCTTGGGCTCTCTTCTAGGATTTTTATGGTTTCAGGTCTCACATTTAGGCCTTCAGTTCATTTGAGTTTACTTCTGCGTGTGGTGTAAGGCAGTGGTCTAGTTTCATTCTTTTGCATGTTGCTGTCCAGTTTTCCTAACACAATTTGTTGAAGAGACGGTATATTTTTCTGTCGCATATTCTTGCCTCCTCTGCTGAAGATTAACGGACCATATAATCATGGGTTTATTTCTGGACTCTATTCTGTCCCAGTGATCCATGTATTTGTTTTTGTGCCAATACCATACTGTTTGATGACTATAGCTTTGTAGTCTATCTTGAAATCTGGGATTGTGATACCGCCAGTTTTCTTCTCCTTTTTTAAGAAGTCTTTGGCTGTTGGGAGGTCTTTTGTGGTTCCATATTTGTTCTAAGAACTTAGCTTTAGTCCTTAACATTGTCAGCTCTCACTGGGCTTCTTCAGCTCAGTCCTCCAAAATGTATTTTTAAGCATGACACTAATCACCGTAGCTCATTTCGTCAACTGTTCTCTCTCCAGAGCCTTTTATTAAGACTTCATGGGCCTGATGGGATGAGTTTCTTTAACTAGAAAGCAGAATCATGAAGGATCTCGAAAGAGATCAGAGGCCATCTGTGTTTCAGGAGCATGGCATAGGCACCTTGACCCCCAGCTAGTCCTACTCTGTTCCTGACACAGCCTTCTGTGTCCCTGAAAAGTGACTGTCTGTCAGGCTTCTTCCACACTGATGCCAGGAGCAAGGCAAGTGAAAGAAACCTCTGGAACTAGACCGCACAAATTCAGGTCTGGTTTCCGCCACCACCCAGGGTGACCGCGGGCACAGCACTGCACCCCAGGACCTTAGATGCTTTAGCTGGGAAGTACGGATGCTGGAAGCACGGCCCTCACGGGTTTTTGTGACGATCCGATGAGCTAATGCACGCACGGACAGGGGTGGTTCCTTGCTCCATAATTGAGTCGACTCCTTTCACATCTTAGCCCACTTAATCCAGCACGTTCCTCCTGCTGCCGTGAAGTCATTGTGTTTCTTTTTAATTGTGGTACTAACAGCCTCAACTTTTAGGGATATTTTCTAGTCAGTTGCTCGTCCTCTCCATTGCCCACCTCAGGCGCCCTCGGCCCAAGGGCTGCTTGCTTTGGAGCTGTTGTTACTGCACCAAGTGGAAGCTCCTTAACAGATGTTCTGCCAGGTGTTTCCCTCCTCTCTCCAGGCAGCTTAGCAACACCCTGCTTATTCTGTCCTTCCGTTACCTACTCCATTATTAATTGTGACCTATGGAGAGAGTGGAGGCATTCGGAGAGGAGCATGAGTGAGAGGTCAGGGTTCTGTCTGGAGCAAAGTGTGCATGGCATTTTAGAAGGGGGTTTCCGTCTGCAGGGAGGAAGGAAATGTCGCCTCCCTCTTATCTCTGAAGCCAGGGTTTCATTTTAGGCAAAATACTAAGGACCTCTAGATGGAAACAGCTTAGGTAGTGGCAAAAGTCTGATTGAGGCCTGTACCAGCTACAGAGAAAGATTTAGAAGTGAGGCCAATGGCAGGAAGGGAGAAAAGTGGGTAAATATGGCTCTCCTTCCACTCATCCCACTCCACCTCCAGCTCCGGCCCCACCGGCAAATTACAAAAATGCCAGTAGAAGGTTCCTGAAATGCAGGAAAGACAAGTAATTATGTTGCAGAAATAGATGAAATGTCCCACATCTTTGGCAAACTAGGTTTGGCCTGCGCATTTGCTTGTGTGGGAAGACGATTAGGAAAAGAAATGTTCGGGTCTTGATTGTGGGACCTTACTTATTGTAGAGATTCCGTGGCTGCCCTGTGTCCATGGATGGTGTGGGAGCCTTTGGATCCAGGCTCCCTGGCATTACTGTTATCATCCCTGTTCCTGGGACTCCAGCCCCCTGGGTGGTGGCGGATCCCCGTGGCTTGAAGTGCTAGTTGAGTCTGTGGATCCTGAAGGCCCTGGGTGTTTTTCTTCCTTCCTGCGGTTGTAATGACCTCGTGGGAGTGTCAAGCTTTGGAATGTGCTAGCACAGCACGTCAGCACCCTCCCACCGCC
>LNAC01000194.1:1361804-1460154 GCA_002007465.1 Ailurus styani | reverse complement strand
GGGACTGGTCCCCCGTCAGGTCCACCCTCTTGCCCCCGGCTCCGCTACAACGTCGGGCGCTGGGGGGTCATGCTTATGCGTTTGCCCCACGGAGATGCGTTCAGATCTGGTTGCTCCCACTTTGATGTTGTGCCAGACACTGATTTGGCAGATCCCTTTCTCTGTACAGCATCTTAGACTGACTCTTCTTTCTCGTCTGGGCTGTCGTGGGGCTTCCTGACAGGGTCTCTCTTGCCTAGCCCTAGTTTGCCTGTGACTATGCCAGAAAAGCTGTGAGTACCTTCAGTGAATGGTACTTTGTTACTTGAAACCTTCACGCCCTCACATGCCTGTGACCTCCCACGAGTTTTTCCTGAGTGGTAGAGAGTGGCTGGTGGTGGCATTGCCTTTCACCAGATCAGAGTGGAGAGCTGGGGGAGGGCGGTGACCCGCTCAGGTGATGCGGGGAGCTGGGACAGGATTAGAGCTCAGGGTTCCTGAGCCCCAGCCCATTGTTCTCTCTTCCAGGGCACTTCTCTTGGGAGAATAGACGACACTGGCAGTCATCGCTGCCATGTACTGAATGTCAGAGAGGTGCCAGGCCCGCACGTGGTCTCCGATCCTCACAATTCTGTAGTTTACAGAGAGGGAGGCTGAGAGAAGTGAAATAAGCGGGCTGGAAGAGTCCAGCCGGTTGTTGCGGAATGCAGACTGGAGCCCAGGGGTTCCGAACGTGCGCCCCGTGTTCTTCCTGAGTCAGAGGACTTGGGAGAGCTCCAGGCGACCTGTAGCAAGCAGAAATTCTGCTTGCTTGCCCTTCCTGTCCCTTCCCCCATCTGACCGCGACAAGTCGTTCCCACGTCTCCGTGCCGAGCGCAGCGCTGGGTGCCGGGAATCAGAAGGGGCAGAGGCCCCGCGTTCCTAGAGCTTCCCCCATCCCCCGTCTCTCTCTCCAGCGTCCCTTCCATTGCCAGCGTGGACGGCGCTGTGCTCTGAGGTCTCCTTTCTTTCCCTCTCGGCACCACCTGAGGACCAGATACGTGGGACCCGTGTCCCATCCCAACGGGCCGTGTGTGTGGCGCCCGCAGGGCCCTCCTGGGCCGCCTCCAGGAAGCCACAGCGTCCTGGCCGGTGACCCCATGCCAGAGGCCTCCCCTCGCTCATCTCAGCCACTTCCCGCGGCACAGCTCTTCTCTTATCCCCGGTGACAAGAGCAAAACAACCCAAGCAGCTCAGAAAGAATAGGCCACTTGTCTCCGAGCGTCGTCTAGTGCCCGGTGAGGCCAGGCTTGGGCTCGGGCAGAGCAGCGCGGGGGCCCTTCGCAGCAGCCCCTGCGGTGTCCCAGGCACCGGGGCAGCGGGCCGGCCCGCGGCGGTGTCAGCACTGGGAAGTACTGGGCACCTCCGGAGAGGGGCTTTTAACTATGAGCCCTGCTTGCTTGGTGTGTTTTCTTGGCTGCTTAAAAGGGGTGGTACCTGTGTTTTTGACAATTAAAAAAAATCCTGTCCCCAGAAGCGAATTAAGTAAAATGAAATTGGTATTGTCACTGAAATACAGGACAAACATGCCCGAAATCATAAAGAATCTTTCTAAGTCCCAGTTCTTGAAAGTAGGAAGACAGATGCCAGCGATGTCAAGCTGGGCCAGGAGAGCCAAGTGGCTGCCTGCTTGGACACCTAAAACGGACGGTTCCAGAGCAGCCGGGAGATGGGATTCGCCAGCAGCCGTTTGTTGCCCACTTGCTGGCCGTAGAGCTTGGGGATCAGAAGGGTGACCAAGGTACGGCTCTGCTGTGCGGGGAGCCCCCGGCTAACAGAGCAACCGACGGTGACGCATGGGGCCCGTGGAAGCTGATCTGTCGACAGGACGGGGCACACACAGGGCCATTCTGCAGAGGGTGCCAGAGCTGAGCTTCCGTGTTTCCAGTGCAAGAATGGGATCTGGGCCCACCAGCGTTGTAGTGTCAGGGAGATTTTGCTGGTTTCTGTCAATGACGGGAGACATGTGGCAGCCGAGGCGTGCCCTGTGGAGAAGTGGTGGCTGGTTAGGTGGCTCAGGGAGCTCTCAAGCTTTGCTTATCGGCACTAGAGGACATGCAGTCTTTCTGTGGGGCTTTAACGTCCCACAGATTCTGGGACATTCAGCTCCTCTTGTTCATCTTCGTACCCCAGACCCAATACTGGTAGGGACTCCAGAGAGCTTTGTTCACCCAGAGAGCTGCATCTTAGCTCATGAGGCTTGGGGGCGGACAGGGCAGGAGCCTGCAGAGGCAGGGAGTCTTCTGTGGACAAACTGACTTCGCGGAGGCCCTGTGCCTCCCCTCACGGACTCCCCACCCCACTTTTTGAGCCTGTAGAACCACGGAAGAAGAGTACAGAAATCGCTGCCTCAGTGATTAGTAGTCATTTCCCGTGTGCTTCCTTTTTTAAAATAACAGTCTTATTCCAGGAAGGCTTTTAAGACAGGTGAGCATCTCTTAGGTCCTGGGCGTGTCTATAAAGAGTTCACCCACTTTGCCTCAAATGACTTGTCTTCACTTTACCACAGAGCCAGTGTGGCCCAGCCAAGAACAGGGCGTGTCCATCCTGGGGCTTCTGGAAGGTTCCAGGGCGGCCCCAGCAGCTGCTTGTTGGCTGAGTCTCTGGTGGCCCAGGGTGATGTCTTGCATGGTATGATAGGACTGTAACCCTCAGGTATGCACACCCATGCAACAGTGACATTTTTCAGTTCCTAAAAGAGGTCATCATTGGAAGCCCCTTCTTGTGGTATTGCCAAGGAGTCTAAGGGCCTAATGGAGGAATACGACCCTGACAAGCCACCCCTGCACACTTCTCTGGGCGGGTCATGTTGTTTGAAATTATGGGTGTGTGTGTGTCTCTGCTTACCTATTTGTTCTCCTAGCAGAGGGGGACTAGGGTTTATAAGGTAAAGGCCCTATTTCTGATCCTTAATTGGTTATGACTTTTTTATTCCTGTTAGGCGAGTCTCCTAGCCTTCTCCTCCTCAATTTATACAATCCTGTTCCCTTACTTAGTAAAACAGGTGTAGGGCTTGCAATTCCATAAGATTCCAAATAAACCAGGTGGCAGGAGCGTCCTTATTAAACTTTTCGTATTCTATCCAACGGCTGCTAAGATGCCTGTGAACCTAGTAGGTGTTGAAAACCAACATCCTTAATCTGTGGGTGCCTTAGGGAAAGAGAAATGCTAATGGAATGATTGATTTGGTCAGTGGAATCAGTAGGAGGTAAAATTCCTTACAGCCTGAGAGTTTCCTGCCACACAGGAGTCAGGACAAGGGGTCTCTCCCCCCACCCCACCCCCGTCACCCTGCCCCGCAGCTGCTCTAGCAACACAGGGTAGCACCTGGTTCCTCGAAGTGTAGACTGAGGGCTAGCATTCTCAGCATTGCCTGCGAGCACGTAAAAACCCAGCACCTTAGACCCCACCTCAGACCTGCTAACCGGACTCCGCATTTTAACAAGATTTCCCCGGGATTCTTACACGCATTCCAGTCCAAGAAGTACTGGATCAGAAAGCGTGAGTTCTGCACTTTCTGCCTTAGTGAGCACGCTCCCCAGGGCTAGAGCCATTTATTCTGTGCCTGGAATAGACTCATCTGCCCATAGTATTTCCTGGGGGGTGAAAGCAGGGTTCTATTTTTAGCAGTGGCATTTTCTACTTTTGACCTGACCTTCACTTTGCTAGAATGATTTGAGTTGGTTTCCAAAATACACCCAGTAGGATGAAATAAATGTGGAAAACTTTATTATAAAACTGGGTTATAACTGCGTACGTGAATGTTTGCCACCAAGTCCTAAGCAGTTGCTAGTTCCATGTAACTAACCATTTAGCCCTGAGTTCCCTAGTGCTAAAAAGAAAAAAAAGAAAATACGGTTATTAGCAGGTCTGTGTCCGGTACAGCTTTTCTTAGCGAGGTTTGATGGGCATTTCTTCAGTGCGTCACCATTAAGTGGCCAGTACCCTCCATGTTTATGTAACAAGTACAATAGTACATCTCATGAGATTTTTTTTCTTGTAATATCCCTTCAAGACCAAGGGCTGCTTTATAAAAGTACCTCTATAAGGAGAGACCTTTCATGGCTCTTGCTGCTTCATCATATGCTAGCTTGGCATGTAAACCTTCTGTGTAATTAACCTGCCTTCCCCTCATCATAATCCCTGGCCTCCACCACCTTACCAAGTTGACTACTGACTTGTCTCTGTTTGGACCTTCTTTGTGAAATCTTATCACAGAGTAACCTGGGAATAAGTGAAGGTGACATCGGGGTGGCTGGGCCCTTGTCATGTGGACTGAGGCAGTGGCAGGCACTGCGGCTGAGATTTTGAATGGCCAGTGAAAGACAAGTATCACCCTTGTCCTGAACCCGTTCCACTCCCCAGTTTATGCCAGTGATACGGAAGGGATTTGGGAGGTCAGGTAGCAAAACTATTTTTTCATTAAGTTTCTCAAAGGTAGTTTTATGTTTTTCTTGTTTTTGCTTTGTTTGAGCTAGGTGTGTAGTATTTCTCAGACTTTCTGATCATCTTGAGCTTTCTGATCATCCTGTGTATTAGTATCTGTCAGAAGTGTGGTACTCCACACACTTTATCTCCAAGAATATGATCATTTTTCCTACCAAATTACAGAGAAAAAGCATCTTTAAAAAGTGTCAAGGCAAGTTTAAACGTTCTCAGAGAATGCTCTCCGTGTGTCCGGCAGACCCAGAGACATGGAACGGAATGAAAAGCGGAACCTCTGCAGGTCCCCTCTTCTCTTTTCTGGCTGTTTTGGGTCGCACTGCCCTTCTCGGGATTTCCACTGAGCTGCCTTGTCCTCAGTCGTCCCCACATTGCTGCGGGCGTCAAGAAGAACTGAGGTGTTACCTTAGTTAGTGGGGCACCACTCTGGGCTTCCCAGGGCCATGAGATGTGGGCCTCCCTTCTGATAGCTGCCTTCTGGACCTGGTCAGGAGGTGAAGTGGTAGAACAGCTCCCCGCTAGGCCAAGGCGAGTGATTTCAAGGGGTGTGCTTCTTTCCATTCTCTCTCAGCTCGTAGTACATAGTTTCCCCTAAGGACCGTAAAAACTTTGAGGAAAAGAAGCAAAGTCCTTCCTGGAAGACGAATTATAAATTTATGTAGCCTCTGCATAATGCTTTATTTTAAGGTTCAGAATCCTTCTGAGGGGAGAGAAAAATGGACATGACCATACCTTACTCAGAGCGTGACACCCAGTCCCCACCCCGACCCTTCGTCACTGAAATCCTCCCTTAGAGATAAATTCAGTGTGTATTTAGTGGTGCTTTTATTCACGCCAGGAGAGGTTCATAATAAATACAGAACAAAGACCTCTTTTTCCTAATCTTACACATAAGCATAAAAACACGTAAAGGCAGCTTTTAAGGGTGTCTCTCAACTGTAGCAGTCACAGCGAGCATGCACGGAGCCCTTGGGAGGAGCCGGGCACGTTAATGACACCTTAAATCTGTATCTCATCTAACTTTCCCGTAAGGAAAGCATTTTCTTCTCTCACGGGTGAGGCAGTTGAGGCTCCGAAAAGTGACAGGACACACAGGTCACATGGGAAGCTAGGGTCAGAAATGGTATTCCAGTTTACCTCAGACTCCAAAGCCTATGGCTGCCTCCCCCAGGATCCCATTTCTTTTCCCGAGGTGAGAGCGTTGGACCAGACCCGCCAGGAGTACCCTGCAACCACAGTATCTGCGTGTCCGCCACAGTGACAGGTGGAACGAAGCAGGACAGCTGTAGAAATAAGCTAGACTTCACCTCTTCCAACAAGCAGGAGACTAAGCTTGCAGCCCATTAGGTGGCTGTCAGCTCCATCATGAGACCGGGAAAGGGCATGATTGTGTATTTATAACGCACCCCCCCCCACGACCAGCACTAAGCGGGGCATCTCTGCCCGCCAGCTTCAGTCATGGGGACGGGAGTGCAAGCCTGGACGGAACGGAACTGCTCTGCGCAGTAAAGGCACAAGGGTTGAGGTCAAGGAGCCCCGAGGGAAGCTTGTGTGTGGACACTTAGACCACACTGGGGACAGTGCATACACAGGTCATCCTGGGGGTGGCACCAAGGGGCTTCGGAAGGACCTACCCATTTGTAATTCGTGTTCAGTAAGGTCTCTCTCGCTAACTGCTGGTAGCATGGATTGCCTCGGAAAGGCGTGAAGGAAGGCCATGTTCTGTGTCAGCATGGCCAAGTGCAGAGGCTGCCCGTGCATGGTGTTTACCTTCTCATTTCTGATTTCCAGGTGGCCTCAGAACCCGTCCTGGACCCACAGCAAATCCAAGCATTTGATCAGCTTTGCCGTCTCTACCGAGGAAGTTCCCGGGTAATGTTTTTGTGGTGGTTTACCTTTTTTTTTTTTTTTTTTAAAGATTTTACTTATTTATTTATTTGACAGAGCATGAGCAGGGAGCAGCAGGCAGAGGGAGAGGGAGAAGCAGACTCCCCATTGAGTGGGGAGCCCAATGCGGGACTTGATCCCAGGCCCCTGGGATCGTGACCTGAGCCAGAGGCAGACGTTTATCTGTCTGAGCCACCCAGGTGCCCAGTGGTTTACATTTTTATTTCCCTGTTTATAATTAGTGCTTGGGAAGTACAGCGTCCTCAGGTCTGCCCTCCAGCCTCCTCTCAGCTTGGAGCCTTGGTTAAGGTGGTATAGAGCCCTGGCCCCAGGCAGCACTCCCGAATTAGCAGAGGGTACAGAGGAAGTGGGCAGACCTCCGTCCCTTACTTGCTGAGGACACAGCAGGGCGTCTGCATGTGTACTCCTTTCTGGAGGCCTTTGTTTATGCCAATGATGGTCCCATCTGCCCGGAGCCCCAGACCCCGCGCCTGTCCACACGCCCCCCAGGGGCTCAGTCACTCCCTCCGCCTGTTCCCCCTCACCGGTGCCTGTCTGCAGGTGGCTCCCCATCCAGTCACCCAGGGCGGAAGTCTGGCAGCTCCCCCTGCTCCCCGAGACTCCCCAGGGAGCTCCCAGAGGAACCTTCTCTGTACCTCCTATGGCTTTCTCCCTCCACATGGTCACTGCAGGTCTTCTGTCCCTGCTTCCTGCTGCCTGGGGACTCACGCTGAACCCCAGTATCTGGTTACCCCCTTATTTAAACACTTTCCGGCATCTCATCACTGGAAGGTGGAGTCTAGACCCGAGTCACACCTAAACTCCTGCCGGACTGATTTGTTCTTGGCGTCATCTCGCCCTCGCGCCGACCGCGTGTGTCTCTGCTTCTGAGCCTGGACTCCCTGCTCCTCCTCCCTGTTCTTGTGCAGATACCTGCTGGAGGGCTCAGCAGCCCTAAGGAGAAACCGTGTTCCCTCTTGGAGAGTTGGTTTGTATTCCAGCAAGCTTCTCCAGGGGTCTCTAGAATGGGGTCCAGTGGCTTTACTGAAATGGCAGCCCCTCCGTCCCTTCTCAGCCTCAGCCACGCTCTGCTTCAAACTGTTAAGCCGTTACTCAGGACTCCTTGATTTCCAGATCACAGAGTTACAGAGTAGAACACGGGTCTTCTCTTAGGAAATAGAAAATATTTTTGCGGTTGATCTTTCTAAACCTCACAGGATCTGAATGTGAGAGAACTTTGAGTTGATGTAACATCTGTCGCCTGTTCTGTTCCTGGTCTTGTACAGAATTGTTCTTAGGGAGAGCTTCACAGGATGATGGGCATTTGAGATGGTTAGAGAGGATAAGTGGCAAAGATGGGGCTCAGCGGACCAAGGGACATCTGTCTCCCGGGCCCAGTCTGTAGGGTGAGTCCCGGGCAGGCCTGCGTGAGTGCGCATACCTGCTGCGCATCCTTGCCGGCTGCATACCTCGCAGGTGGAGCTCCGAGGCCAGGGTGGTGAACTGAGAGTCCCACCCGCTCTCTCTCCAGTCCCCACAGTCACTGGTAGTGAGTTTTCAATAGAAGTGACAGATGGATCCGTGTGACCCTTGTGCCGTTTCCGCCTGGCTGGAGAGAGAACCCCTCAGTGGCTACATCAGCCCGAGGACAGAGCTGCTGGCAGGATGGGTGAGTGGCAATGGGTGACACACCAGGGCAGGCAGGACCACAGGTGGCTCGGCTGAGCAGAAGTTGCCACGTGGAGTGGAGGTTGAGTCCTACACCAGTACTCACCCCTGGTGACAGGGCAGGTTAACCGTGAGGACTCTGTGTACAGAACCCAAAGGCGTCTTGTGGAAGAGTAGAACTTGCACCCACGTAGAGGACCCAGTGTAGTGCTCTGGGTGCAGCTACCTTGCACCAGCAGAAGTTGCTGCGGAGGCGCGGTCTGGAACCTGACCCCGGCCTGGCGGCCCGGCCCGTCTGCCCGCTCCCCTCCCTCCTCTGGGCTGAAGCGGGAGCCGGGCGCTGGCAGCGATCCGGGTTACAGCGGGGACTATGGAGCCGGATCGTGATTCAGGGTCACTCGCTGGGAGAGGAACTCCCTGAGAGGGAGAGTGTGGACCAAGATCTGCAGAGACGTTCGGCTCGGGGCGCATGCGCGGGGGAGAGCGGGGTGCGGGCTGCGGCACCAGCCAGGCCAGAAGCACTCAGAGCCCGAGAGGTTCCGGCTGGCGTACCCAGTCCGGTCGCAGCACTGGTACAATGATTCGGGCCCTGGAAGTGCCCCAAGTCACATTACACGTTTGTGAGCCGCAGACCTGGGATGCAGACCCAGTTTTATGCTCTCCCTGCGGTCCGGCGCTGTCCCCTGGGTATCTGAGGCAGGGGAGTCGAAGATCCTCCACTCTGTTCCACACATCGGGGCTGACATGTGTCCCTTCTTTTGCAGCTGGCTCTCCTCACAGAACTCTCCCAGAGTCGCAGCAGTGACAGCTACAGGCCATTCAGTGGCTCCCAGAGTGGCCCTGCTTTCAACAGCATCTTCCAGAATGAGAATTTCCAGCTGCAGCTCATTCCCCCACCTGTGACCGAGGACTGAGGCCTCTCTGGGGCCTGGCACTGATGCAGCCAGGGAGGGACCCCCTCTCTAACTGGCTCGGCCCGTCCGCCTTCCTCCTCCTGAGCAGAGGTGCTGAGGAGGACATCCGTGCCTGGGCCTTTCTTTCCCCACGCCCATCGTTCCCGGGGAGACTCGCAGACTCTCCCAGGATGCTGTGGCAGCATCACTTCATCACTTGTTTGGCTTGTTCAGCAAAGGGCTGTCCCATACTTCCATCTAGCTTTTTAAGAACGTGTGCTTTGCCCTTTGGGACTTTTACCAGTTTCCCTGAAGCTTCAAGAGTAGATGGAACTCGGGCAGATGGCACTCAGGGGTCCTACTTAGTCCCCTCCAGCTGCTCGGTAACACGGAGGAACTTGAGCTCTTGCTGCTGTTGGGAAGACAGAACAGTGGTGGGCCAGGCTGCAGGAGAACGGAAAGCAAAGATCTGAGGGCAGGGCATCTCCCTTTTGATGCGTTTATGTTAAAACCAATTTGAATGTAAGATTTGCCCTAACAATAAATGCCTCTGTGTTTAAGTAAGTTCTGCAGGCCTGCTGGCTAGTTCTCCGTCTGTCCAGTCATGAAGGACATTTAGAGTCCTTGTTGCCACAGTTCAGTTTTGTTTGTTCAAAGTCAACCCTCTTTTACAGATAAAAAAGCTGAGACTCACATGATGAATAATGTAACCAGGGCAACACAAGAAATGGCAGGGTGGCTCGGTCAGTTAAGTGTCCAACTATTTCCGCTCAGGTCATGATCTCAGGGTCGTGAGATCGAGCCCCACATGGGGCTCCATGTTGAGCATGGACTCTGCTTAAGATTCTCTTTCTCCCTCCCTCTGCCCAACACCCCCTCCCCCGGCTCCTACGTGTGCTCTTTCAAAAAGATAAATAGCAGAACGAAGGGGGGGGGGTCAAGACGGCAGTGTGACAAGATCCTGAGCCCATCTCCTCCTATGGACACAACAAATCAGCAACTACATAGGGAATCATTTCTTCTGACGGGAACTGAAAACTGAATGAACAGAGCCTCCACAACAAAGCCTGAAAAGACAACATCAAAGTGGGAAAGAGGCAAAGACATGGACTTGGCCAGGGGAAGACCTCAGCCGTGGGGAAGCACAACTGTGAGGGATCTCAAAGGGGTGGAACTGTTCGCTGAGGAGTGAGGGATTTGAGCTCTGCATCAGATACCCCAAACCTCAGATCCTCCACAGGCGATCAGGAGAGATGAGCCCCCAAAACACCAGGTTCTGAAAATCATTGGGGATTATGTCCAGGAAAGCCAGAAAACCTGCTCTTAAGGCGGAGGCACAGACTCACTGTGCCCAGAAACCAGTGCAAAAAACACCAATTTAAAAAGCTCATAGACTAAGTAAAGGAGACCCATTTATTAACCTTAAAGCATCTGCCAAACAGGAAAGAGCAGATTCCCTCAGGGGGCTGAGATACTGGTGGGAGCTGCATCTGTAATCTCCATCTACGTCAGTAATTCCAGCACCGGGGCCACCTTTGGAACTCTCCCTCACATGTGCTAGCCCCAGAGAGGATACACCCCACTGACAGCCGCACCCAGACACACTGCAGTGGTCCTGACACCCTGTAGTCAGGCCAGGGGCCAGCCCGCCCACCAGTGCACCCCAGCCATAGCCCAGCGCGATACAGCAGGGAGCACACAGCTCACAGAGGGGACCAGAGGAGGCTGTCCTCCTGCATCCCACAGGACACCTCCTACAAAAGGCCACCTCTTCAGTACTGAGAGAGGTCACTGACTTACCTAACACATAGAAAAACACAGAGTTAGGCAAAATTAGGGGACAGAGGAATAGCTCCCAACAAAAGCATAAGACCTCAGGAGAAGAACTAAAACAGATTTGCAAACTACCTGCTAAAATGGTCATAAGGCTGCTTACCAAATTCGGGAGAATGGACGAGAACAAAACTTCCAACAAGGAGAATATGTAAGAAAGTAACAAACAGAAGTTATAACTGAACTAAAAACTACACTAGAGGGGTCCCACAGGAGACTGCATGACGTAGGGGAACAAATCGATGAGCTGGAGGAGGAGCAATGGAACTCACCCAGACAAAGCAAAGTGAAGAAAGAATTAAGAAAAGTGAAAATACCTCAAGCGGCCTTTGAATCTTATCAAGCAGAATAGCATTCACAGTATATAGATCCCAGAGGAAGACAGAAAGGGCCAGAAAAAATACTGGCTGAAAACTTCTCATTTGGGAAAGGAATCAATCAGACATACAGGTCCAGGATAAACCGAAGAAAACCACACCAACATACGTTATAATTAAAATGGTAGAAATTAGGGGCACCTGGGTGGCTCAGTTAAGTGTCTGCCTTTGCCTCAGGTCATGATTCCGGACTCCTGGGATAGAGCCCTGCATTGGGCTTCCTGCTCAGCGTGGAGTCTGCTTCTCCCTCTCCCTCTTCTCCTCCATCCCCCGCCCCCCCGAACCACTGCTCATGCTCTTTCTCAGTCTTTCAAATAATTAATAAAATCTTTTTTAAAAATGGTAGAGGGCGCCTGGGTGGCTCAGTGGGTTAAAGCCGCTGCCTTCGGCTCAGGTCATGATCTCAGGGTCCTGGGATCAAGGCCCGCATCGGGCTCTCTGCTCGGCGGAGAGCCTGCTTCCTCCTCTCTCTCTCTGCCTGCCTCTCTGCCTACTTGTAATCTCTCTGTCAAATAAATAAAATCTTTTTTTAAAAAATGGTAGAAACTAAAGAGAGAATCAGGAGCAGCAGGAGGAAAAACAACTTGTTCCATATAAGGAAAACCCCATAAAGCTATCAGATTTTTCAGGAGAAACTTTACCAACCAGGAGGAAATGGCATGACATATTCGAAATTCAAAAAGGAAAAAACTTCCAACCAAGAATTCTCTGCCCAACAAGATTACCGTTCCGAATTGAAGGAGAAATTAAGACCTTTCCAGATAAGCAAAAGCTAAAGGAGTTATCAGCACTAAACCAACCCTACAATGTTTTAAAATAATTTATTTAAGCTGAAAAGAAATGGCAGTAATAAGAAAGCATATTAAAGCAAAAGTCCCACTGGAAAGCAGTGCCTGGCTAGCTCAGTCAGAATAGTGTGCAACTCTTGATCTTGGGGTTGTGAGTTCGAGCCCCACATTGGGTGTAGAGATAATAAACAAAATAGTTTCTCAAAATCTCACTGGAAAAACATAACGAAGCTAGGGGATCAGTCACTTACAAAGCAAGCATGAAGGTTAAAAGACAAAAGGAGTAAAATCAAGGAAGGTGGTCCAAGATGGCAGCAGAGAAGGACCCTAAACTCACCTCCTCCCACTGACACACTTTATATACACCAACATATAGAGAAATTCCTTCTAAAGAACTGAGAGCTGATTGAACAGCCTCTACCCAACACACAGCAGAGGGACCACAGATAGAAGACCAGGAGAGCGGGGACATGGTAACCATGGGAACATGTCACTGAGGGTCCCAGTCCAGACTCCCCTACCCTGAGTCACAGTCAAAACAACAGTGGCTTGAAGACTAATTAGATTATAAGCAAAGCAAATCCATTTACTAACCTTTGGGCTTGCACCAAACTGGCAGGGAACTGCTGGAATTCTCTTGCTCTGTGTCTCTAAGAGACACAGTGAGTGCCATTTTTTACACCCATCCTCCACCCTGATAGCACAGGCAGGAGCAGGGTCTGGGTGCTCGCACCAGCCTATTAGGGCTGCCCCAGTGCACCCTGGATGCCTGGCCCACACGAGCTCCTGCCAATTCCTGCAAGACAGTCCCTGGCACAGAAACTCCCCCCTCCACTCTCACATGCACCCGACCCAGTCATTCCACCAATGCAGCCCCAGTGCAGCACACCCATCCCCCCAGGGATTCTCTCCCAGTCCTGGCTGCTCTCCTGCAAGGGCAGCTCTGGCATTGTGCCCCCAGGGACTGCCCCTGGGGTGCCCCTGACAAGGCACACTCTTGGTCCCCCAGCCCATGACCACTCCAAATCCAGCTGTCCCATCAAGATGGTGTTAGCGTGGTGCACCCAAGGACGCCCTGGCCTGTGCTCACTCCAGCAACCACCACTATGCCAAGGCAGCCCTGACATGGAGTGAGTGCCCTGAGAGACCCCTCCCACTCACAACTGCTTAGCTCCCGCCAGCCTGCCAAAGCTTCCAGTCACACACAGTCTCCACAGGAAATGCTCCCACACAGGGCCACACCTTCCAGACCAGGACAGGTAGCCGTTCCACCTAATTTGTAGAAACATAGAAAATCAAAATGAGGAGACTGAGAAATATGTTTCAAACAAAACAATATCAAAACCCTAGGAAAAATAATGAAATAGAGGTAATTCATCTGATAAAGAGTTCAAAGTAATGGTCATAAAAACACTCACTGAAATTGGGAGAAGAATGGAGGAACACAGGGAAACTTCAACAAAAAGAGAAAATATAAGAAATAACCAATCAGAGCTGACAAATACAATAATTCAAATGAAAAACACACTAGAGGGAGTCAACAGCAGATAAAATGATGCAGAATAATGTATCAGCAAGCAAAGAGAGAATAGGGGAAATCAGAACAGGGGAAAGACACAAGAATTTTGTAAAAATGAGGATATTTAAGGGACCTCTAGGAAAATGTCAGGTATACTACCACTCACATTATAGAGGTTCCAGAAAAAGCAGAGAGAGAAGGGGGCAGAATACTTACTTGAAGAAATAATGGCTGAAAACGTCCCTAACCTGGGAAAACAAAAGGATAGTCAGGTCCAGGAAGCCTAGAGTTCCAAATAAGATGAACCCAAAGAAAGCCAGATGAAGACATTTTATAATTAAAATGGTAAATGTTAAAGAGAGAATCTTAAAAGCAGTAAGAAAACAAAACAAAACAATCATATACAAGGAAAACCCCATAAGACTACCAGCTGATTTTCCAGCAGAAACTTTGCAGGCCCAAGGCACTGGCAAGATATATTTAAAGCACTGAAAGTATTCCAACCAAGAATACTTTACCTGGCAAGATTATAATTGAAGTTTCCCAGATAGGTAGAAACCAAAGGAATTCATCACTTAACCAACCTTGCAAGAAATGTTAAAGGTCTTCTTAAGTGGAACAAAAAAAGGTATAACCAGAAATAATAAGACATAATATCACTGGTGAAGGCAAATACATAATAAGGGCAGTGGATCAGCCACTTACAAAGCTAATATTAAGATTAAAAGACAAAAATAATAAAATCAGCTGTAACTACAAAAAGTTGTTAAGGGATAAACAAAATAAAAAATGTAAAATAGGACATCAAAAACAAAACTAGAGAGGGGAGTAAAAATGTAGTGCTATTAGAATGTGTTCAGACTGCCTAAAACAGACTGCTCTGTATTTGTTTGCTCCAATACATACAAACCTCATGGTAACCACAATCAAAAACCTACAATAGATACACAAAAAAGAAAGAGAAAGGAGCCCAAACAATATTGAGAGAAAGAAAAAGAGAAGAAGGATAGGAAGAGAAAGAGAAAAAGAGAGAAGAGGAAGGGAGGGAGGGAGGAAGGGAGGGAGGGAGGAAAGGGAGGAAGAAAGGAAGGCAACGAACCACCACAAGGGAAGAGACCAAGAGAAGAAGGAACAGGGAGGAACTACCAAGACAGCCAGAAAACAACAAAATGCCAATAAATATATACTCATCAATAATTACTTACACTGGAAGTGAACTAAATTCATTAAGACTAGAGGGGTGGCTGAATAGATTAAAATAAAAAGGCAAGAACTATATGGTGACTACAAGAGTCTCACTTCAGATCTAGAGACACGCACAGACTGAAAGTGAAGGGATAGAAAAAGATAATTCCATGCAAATGGAAATAAAAAGCATATCAGACAAAACAGACTTTAAAACAAAGACTAATAAAAGACAAAAAAGGCATTATATAAAGGGGTCAGGGCACCTGAGTGGCTCAGTCTGTTAAGCATCTGCTTTCAGCTCAAGTCATGATCCCAGGGTTCTGGGATCAAGCCCCATGTCAGGCTCCCTACTCACCGGGGAGCCTGCTTCCCCCTCTCCCTCTGCCACTCCCCCTGCTTGTCCTCCCTCCCTCACTCTCTTGCTCTCTCTCAAATAAATAAATATTTTTTAAAAAGTGATAGAGTTCAATCCAGCAAGAAGATAAAACATTTATAAATATATATACACCCAACATAGGAGCTCCAAAGTATATACAGCAAATATTAACAGAACTAAAGAGATAAGTCGAAAGCAATGCAATAATAGTAAGGGACTTTAATACCTTCCTTTCATCAATGGATAGATCATCCAAGGAAAAATTAATTAGAAAATATTGGCCTTAAACAACCCATTATTAGATCAGACGGACTTACTAGATATATACAGACCATCCCATCCTAAAACAGGTGAAATGTACATGGAACATTTTCCAAAACTGTCACGTTTGGACCACAAAACAAGTCTCAATAAATTCAAGAAAATATAAATCACATACAGCACCTTTTCTGACCTGAAACTAGAAATTAATTACAAGAGGAAAATGGGAAAAACCATGTTTACAAGAGGAAAAGGGGGGGGAGTGTGGAGGTTAAATAACATGCTACTAAACAACCAATGGGTCATCAAAGAAATCAAAGGAGAAATAAAAATAACCTAGAGACAAATGGAAAAAGAAACAAAGCATATCAAAATCTATAGGGTGCTGCCAAAGCAGTTCTAAGAGGGAGTTCATAGCAATACAGGCCCACCTCAAAAAAATAAGAAAAATCTCTCTTAACTTTACACCTTAAAGAACTAGAAAAAGAACATAGTCAAGTGTTAGTAAAAGGAAGGAAATAATAAAGATCAGAATGGAAATAAATGAAATAAAGACTAAAAGGACAAAAGAAAAGATAAACTAAGAACTGATTCTGTGAAAAGATAAACAAAATCAACAAACCCTTAGCTGGACAACCCAAGAAAAAAGAGAGAACTCAAATAAATAAAATCAAGAATGAAAGAGAAGTTACAACTGATACCACAGAAATACAAAGGATCGTGAGACTACAATTATATGACAACAAACTGGACAACCTAGAGGAAATGGATAAATTCTTAAAAACATACAGTCTTCTAAGACTGAATTATGAAGAAGTAGAAAATCTGAGTAGTCCAATTACTAGTAAGCAGATTGAAAGAGTAATCAGAAGCCTCCCGTTAAAAAAAAAAAAAAGCCTGGGATTGGATGGATTCACTGGTGAATTCTACCATATATTCAAAGATTTACTTCCTTTCCTTCTCAAACTATTTAAAAAAATTGAAGAGGAGGAAAAACTGCCAAACGTTTTATGGGGCCAGCATTATCCTGATACCAAAACCAGACAAGGACACCACAAAAAAAAATTATAGGCCAGTATCCTTGATGAACATAGATGCAAAAGTCCTCGACAAAATATTAGAAGATGAAATCCAACAGTACATTAAAAGAATCATACATTAGGGTCAAGAGGGAATATTCAAGGATTGTTCAATATTTGCAAATCAATCAAGCTGACACATCACCTTAACAAAATGAAAAATAAAGATCATATGGTCATCTCAGTAGATACAGAAAAAGCATTTGACAAAATGCAGCATCCAATTATGGTCAAAAACTTTAAACAAAGTGGGTATTGAGTACCAAAAGTGGGTACCTCAACAAATTGTCATATATGACAGTCTTAAAACCTAACATCATACTTAATGGTGAAAAGCTGAAAACTCTTCCTCTAAGAATGGAAACAAGAAAAAAAAATGGAACAAGGTAAGTGTGCTCACTCTTAACACTTTTATTTGACATAGTATTGGAAGTCCTGGCCAAAGCAGTTAGGCAAGAAAAATAAATAACAGGCATCCAAATCAGAAAGGAAGAAGTACGATTGTCACTATTTGCAGATAACATGATGCTATATATAGGATACCCTAAAGAATCCACCAAAAAACTGTTAGAACTAATAAATGAGTTCAGTAAATTTGCATGATACAAAATCAATGTACAGAAATCTGTGGCATTTCTATACACTAATAGCAAAAAACAGAGAAATTAAGAAAACAATCCTAGTTATAATTGCATTGAAAAGAGTGAAATGCTCAGAAATAAATTTAACCAAGAGTTTAAAAGTCTGTACACTGAAAACTATAAGGCACTGAGGAAAGAAATTGAAGACAGTCTACAGATTCAATGCAATACCTATCAAAATACCAATGGCATACTCCACAGAACTAGCACAAATAATTCTAAAAGGTTCACGGAACCACAAAAGATCCCAAATAGCCAAAGCAATCTTGAGAAAGAATAAGTAACAATACAAAGCCAGAGATACCACACACTCTGATTTCACACTATAGCACAAAGCTAGAGTAATTAAAACAGTATAGCATTGGTACAAAAACAGATACACAAGTCAATGGAACTGAACTGACAGCCCAAAATAAACCCACATATATACAGACAATAAATCTATGACAAAAGACCCAAGAACACACAATGGAGAAAGGACAGTCTCTTCAATAAATGGTGCTGGAAAAACTGGACAGCTACACGCAAAGGAATTAAACTAAACGACTATTATATGCTACACACAAATTAACTCAAAATAGATTGAAGACTTGAATGTAACACCTGAAAACATAAAACTCCTTTCCATCTAGGAAACATAGGCATAAACTCCTTGATATTGGTTTTATTTTTTTTTATTTGACAGAGAGAGAGAGATCAGATCACAAGTAGGCAGAGAGGCAGGCGGGGGGGGGGGGGGGAAGCAGGCTCCCCGCTGAGCAGAGAGCCCGATGTGGGCCTCGATCCCAGGACCCTGGAATCATGACCTGAGCCAAAGGCAGAGGCTTTAACCCACTGAGCCACCCAGGCGCCCAATATTGGTTTTAACAAGTAATTAAATTACATTTAGTAATGTCTTTGTGGATCTGACTCCAAAGGCAAAGGAAACAAAAGCAAAAATAAACAAATGGGACTACATCAAACTAAAAAACTTCTGCACAGCAAAAGAAACCATCATCAAAACAAAAAGGCAACCTACTGAATGGAGAAGATATTTGTAAACCATATATCCAATAAGGGGTTAATATCCAAAACATACAAGGAACTCATACAACTCAACAACAACAACAAAACTTGATTAAAAAATGGGCAGAGGATCTGAGTAGACATTTCTCCAAAGAGGACATACAGATGGCCAACAAGCACATGAAAAGGTGCTCAATAGCACCAATTATTAGGAAAATGCAAATCAAAACCACAATGATATATCCCTTAACACTGATTGCAACTATCAAAAAGGTAAGAAATGACAATTGTTGGAGAAGATGTAGAGAAAAGGATACACTATTTGTGGGAATGTAAACTGGTGTAGCCACTATAAAAAAGAACATGTTTATTCCTCAAAAAAATTAAGAACAGAACTACCATATGATCCAGTAATTCAACTTCTGGGTATTTATCTGAAGAATATGAAAACACTAATTCAAAAAGATATATGCACCCTTGTGTCCATTTCAGCATTATTTACAATAACTAAGATATGGAAACAACCAAAGTATCCATTGATAGATGAATGGATAAAGAAGATGCAGTATATTGACAAAGTGGAATATTATTCAGCCATTAAAAAATGAGATCAGGGCATCTGGGTGGGTCAGTTAAGCATCTGCCTTCAACTCAGGTCACGATCCCAGGGTCATGAGATCGAGTCCCACATCGGGCTCCCTGCTCACTCCAGAGTCTGCTTCTCCCTCTCCCTTTGCCCTTACCCCTCCACTCATGCTGTTTCTCACTTTCTGTCTCTCAAATAAATAAATAAAATCTTAAAAAAAAAAAAAGAATGAAATCTCGATGTTTACAACATGGATGGAACTTGTGGGTCTTATGCAAAGTGAAATAAGTCAGACAGAAAAAGACAAGTACTGTATGATTTCACTCAAATATGGAATCTAAAAAAACAAAGCAAATGAACAAACAAAATAAAACAAACTCATAAATACAGAGAAAAGACGAGTGGTTTCTAGAGGGGAAGGAAGGGGGTTGAAGGGTGGGCAAAATGGATGAAGGAGTCAAGTGTTTGGTGATGGATGGTGGTGACCACATTGTAATGCTACAGATGTCAAATTATAAAGCTGTACAACTGAAATGTAATTGTTTAAGTGGCAGATCAGGGATTTGAATTCAGAACTGATTCCAGAGCTAGTGATGCTCCCTGCCCAGATTACATATCAGGTTTCTCAATGAGCCTAAAATTAAAGCCAAAGGCACTTGATATTCTCAAAGCAACATTTGGTGATTGCCCTTCTTCATTTTATAGTCTAAAGAGCAAAAGCTCTTCTTAATATTAGAACTTCTGTTCAGGGGCACCTGAGTGGCTCACTTGGTTAAGTGACCGCCTTCGGCTCAGGTCATGATCCTGGAGTCCAAGGATCGAGTCCCACATAGGGCTCCCTGCTTAGCAGGGAGTCTGCTTCTCCCTCTGACCCTCCGCCTTCTCATGCTCTCTCTCTCTCATTCTCTCAAAAAAGCAAACAAACAAACAAACAAAAACACTTCTTCAAATCAGGGCCAGTAACAAACAAATGACTCTTCTTTAGCCCCTGTCCTATTTTACGAGCCCTTGAGTTCTTCAACTTCTCATTCCAGTCACAGCACCACTGAATCAATTACAGCATCTTTATATTCAGGTCACGCCTTCCTAAGAGCATACTTTGAGTTGGATTTGAAGAGCCCTCTTGTCTCACCTAAGGGTAGATGAGAAACGGACTCTTGAGTGCGGGGCAGCCCTGGGCACTGGGGACGTGGCAGGCCTGAGCTGAGCCCCAATCCCTGCCATCTGGAAGCCACCGTCCTGTCCCTTCTCATGGAGCTGAGCAGATGTTCTACTCTGCAGGGATGTCAGGTCCTGCTTCGAAGCAGCCCCTTAGGGGCAATATTTGTCCAGAAGTATTTTTAGACTCAGCAACAGCAGCGGTTCTGCTGACATCTCCGTGGAGCTCACAGAGGGGAGCGGGGGAGCTCCCAGGATCGAGGAGCAGACTAGGAGCAGGCAGCTCTAAGTGTCCCTCACTCCAGCCCCAGTGTTGAGCTCCAGCTGCTTTGCTAGGTCCCATGCTCAGCCCTTGCTGTGACAGGTGCCAAAGGACGGATCTGGGGAGGAAGTTTCCACAGACCCTTCAGGTACCATTTGGGGAGGGCAGGTACCTGGTCTCAAGAGTCTCTGCTCATGCTGCCCCGCTGTGGGGGAGGGAGAGATGATCCTCTGAAAGGACATCAAGGCTCTGATGGGAGAGGGGAGTGGATTGTGGTTGATCAAAACACGGCAGTGTCCATCACAGCTTTGCTTCTTCCTGGTAAATAGGAAGTATTTGAATATTTCTGAGGCCCACCTGAAAACAGTTACTCTCAGCTCCCAGCTTCAGCAGAGTGCCCCCTGCCAACTGTGGGCATTAGGGGGGTTGTCTCACCCAGTTCCCCACCAACAGCAGAATGGACTGCTGGCAAGAGTGCTGGGTTGCCAACCAGGCCCCCACGCTGGCCCACATGAGAGCTGGGGAAGGCTGTCTGCTCTTCTGAAAAATAAAAATAAAAGCGATCTGCTCCATCTATAGCAAAGGTCCAAGTGATGGGCGGGAAGATGCTTTCCAAAGATAACACTGCCAACCAGAACCTTCTGTGGTGAGGGGGAGGGAAGGTGTTTGTGGAAGAGGAAAGCCAACAGGGGGCCTCATCAATGATGAATGCTTTAGTGAATAAATAATTCAGAGCTTTGGGGATCCTTTTAGAAACAGTATGTTTCCACTCAGCTCTGCCTGCTGAAAATGTTTTTCCAAAGGTGCATCTCCAGAATCAGATGCCTTTGACGTGCCTGAAGATTCAGGGAGGGCCTCTTCGTGTGTTGTCCTCTGGGCAGCCCACAGCCAACTCCAGGCCCCGGGGAGCTGAAGCACCGTTGAGCTTCCAGGGGGCAGCCCTGGCTCAGCAGCTTTCATCCCAGGGGCCCCCTCCTTCTGCCACCAGCCTCCTGCACACACTGATATTCTGTGAAGCCTTGCACAGCTCCTGGAGGAAAATGGCAGTTTGACTCACCCTTTGGCCACACTTGGGGGAGTTTCCTGTCTGTCTCCATCGCTTGAGAGCAGGATCGCATTCTGTACATTCCTGTGACCTCCGTAACACAGTGCTTAAAATGTAATAGGTATCACCACATTTTTTTTATACCACATTTTCTTCAAAGTCACTTTTTTTTATGGACAGAAATGTTCACAAACCCGATGCGTACAGCTGGATTAATTCAGTGAGGACACCTGGAGAACCAGCACCCAGGTCAAGCAAATAGAAATGACCAGCACCCCAGAGGCCCCCTGAATTCTCTGTTCATCATGCTCCCCAAGTTAACCACCACTCTGACTTCTAATAGCATAGTTCTGCTTGTTTTGAACTTTTTAGAAATAACGTACATTATGCACTCTTTGGGAAGTGGCTTCCTTCACTCCAATTCTGTTTGTGAGGTTTATCTTTTTTATTTCTTCTCATTGCCGAATAGTAGTCTATTATATGAATATACCATAATCCATCCATTGTGTTGTTAATGGGCATTTGCCTTATTTCCAGTATGGGCCTCTTGCCATTTTTCTTCCTGGCTTTTGGTGAACATATGTATGCACTTCTGTTGGGTATGAGCTTTGGAATGATCTTCCAGAGTCAAAGGTAGAGGCAACTGACCCCTTTCTGAATATATGCCCACCTGCATACATGCATGTCTGAAGCTTCAGTGGAGGACAATGGGGTAGGGAAGACAAGACACGTGCACGCCAGCCTGGCACCGTCCCCTCCTGAGCTTGGCTTCTAGTGCACAAGCCCTGAAATCTGCCTCCTGTCCCAGCCAGCGAGTAGGTAGTTAGCTCAGGAGCCCAACAGGATAGGCCTGTGCAGCTGCTGATGGGACTGGGCCTCAGCTTCACACTGGGGCTCTTCTCCAAAACCAAGGAGCCCGGTAGCCCCCGTTCTTACCTGACATCTCTTCCCTCGGAACTCTGCGCCACCACCATCACAAAGATCAGGCTTTGTTCCTAACAGTCTGCAGGGTGCCATGCCCCAAGACTTCACAGTTTGCCCAACCCAGCCTCTTCTCTCTAGAAGGGCGTGTCTGCCCATCACCCTTCAACGGTCCCACACTACACCCTCACCACCAGCTGAGATGGTGATTCCACCCTTCATCCTCCCCTTTGCTGACCTCTCTGTGACCCCATTATTCCCTTTCTGAGTGGCTGCATCAGACATAACATGGGGCCCAGTGATTTCCCATTTGATCTGGGGAACATATTGTAGCTCCAGGAATTCACAGCCTCTCTGATTCTTGGATATATTGATTATAGGATGAAAATCAATTCTTTGCGGTAGAACTGACCCCTTTGGGACCCCCAATAATCTAAAAGGACACCCAGTGAATTCCAGTTGGACCCACTGATCTTACACTGACCTCTCGGTGACCTATCCAGAGATAAATATGGTTCCACATTTATCTAGGGACTTAGGTTCCTTGGGAAACCCAAATCCCTAGTGTCCTCTCCATACACTCAGTGCAGCCCCTAAATTGTGCTAGAGTTAACTTTCATTCTTCTAGATTCCCAGGTTGAACGGTCTGTGTGGATCCCTGTGCAAAACCCAGATCTCAATGAGCACCCCCTCCAGACACAGAGCAGTCCCCCAACAGGCCTTCCCAAGAGCTCCTGGCCTGGGTGGCCTCTCAGTGTGGTATTGTGGATAGACTGCAATAGCTTTGCCAAGTCCTTCTATAGGTATGGGGATGTGCCTACACTTGCTTTGTGAATTTTGGCATCACAGTTCACACAGGCAGATTCTAAACATGAGAGCAGAATCTTAGCCCTTTGTCTACTGCATGGGGCCCTGTTTAAGCAGATACCAGACATTCATGACCAGGTAATCAGAGTCAGGGTCTACACATTCCCCTGATGTAAACTGGTCCTAAGAGGCAAGTCCATAACAGGTGATGACAGAAGGATATGCAAAAATTAAGGAAGCAGTTGGTGTCAAAGGCCCCACCCCAACAGGGCTGGGAACGGGAGAAGGCAGAGGCAGTGGGTAACAAAAGTGCTATGATCAGAGGTCAGTTCCCAACAGAGTTCTTAGATCCAGGACCCCAGCCAAGCACAAGGCAGTGTCTAAGGTCCCAGGCCAGACCCAGGTCCAGGTCAAGCCAAGCTGGGCACAGAGACACTTAGCAACAAGGGCAACATCAGGGGTGCCCAGGGGGCTGAGCTGTGGCTCACTGATACCTCCACCTAGTCCCAGAGCCAGTCCAGACAGAGGTGGGCAGGAGCAGGAGCAGAAGGGGTTTTACTGCACAGGCTCAGCAAGTGAGGGAGTCACACCAGCTGGCTCTGGAGTCTCAGTAGACATGCGGAGCCCTGACCTGGCTACTTACCTGCCATGTAGGACTTACTTACCTGCCTTTATTGTTGACTTTCCTATTGGTTGCTTCAGCCATAAATTCATGAAATCATCATCTCCTGCCTACCACACAGTTACAGGGTGTGGATGACTGACATCCGGGAAAATGCTTGGTCACATCCCCATTCAGATGTTGCATTCCTTTGCTGATTTATAGTGCCACATGGTCATCATCTTTTTGGCGACACTCAAGATCTCTTTCTTGGGATAAATCATCTGGGGTCTTACACTAGGTGACACAGAGGGCTAAGGTAACCCACTGAAGGCCAGGCCTTCTGATCACCCATCTCCAAATTCACATGCAGAGCTTCAGGCTGCAGACTGAGAAATACAGTAAGAACCAAATCCTCTCTCTTTCTCCAACCCACTGGCGCAAGAACTTTCTATCCACTGGCCCAGAATGGGGTCACTGCTCAGTGGACACTGGTTAGTTCAGGGACACACACTCCCTAGTCCAGCCTTTAGTCTCGTCCAGCAGGTCCCTGAGCAGGTGAGTAACTGCCTGTCAGGCTTTCTGGCTCTCCGCCTCCACCCCACACACCTTGCAAATGCTCCGCCTGCACTCACTGGCCTAGGACTCATCATCTTCAAAATAACTCACTGGGTTTCTGATTATAAAGCAGTATCAATTCATTTTAGACAACTAAGAAAATTCAAAAGGCAAATAGAAAACACCACTATCTGCCATGTTTGCTTTGCCTTGCTTTTCACTTCCATCAATTCCCATACCTGCTTGGTTCCTGCAGAATTCCATCTGACCCCTGACTACACACCTCCTTGAACCCTACTGTGCCAGGCCTGAGTCCCAAGGTCCTGCCTCACTCCCTTCAGTCAGCACAGAATGGAGGTGGCACAGCAAGCGTTAAAGGCATTACCAGTTTGCAGTGATTGAATTGTAATGAGGACGAGATGCTAAATTAAAGTTTATTGCAGGATAAAAGTGTATGTAGTCAGCATTTGTAAGAGGCTACAATGAGATGCCTTCTAGAACTTGGCAGTACAATTATGTAGAGTTAAGTGAGTAAAATGCACACACAGTAGATGAGATTAGCTGTCGGCAAAAGTCATTTTCAGACAAGTCATCTTTTGTGAAGGCAGAAACAGCAAGCCTAGAATGCTAGTCAAGATGTGATTAAACATGGAAGAAGCCATAGCCTCATCAAAGCCCTGAAATATCTGCAACGAGCTGGGACGTGTGTGTGTGTGTGCGCACACGCACGCACGCACGCACTGGGCAATGGTCTGTGGGGAGCACAGAAAGGGCGGAGAGGGGAAGGAAGTCTGTTGGTGTTGCTCCAACACCGCAGGGGGAGAGGCGTGAGGCCCCAGCCCCGGGGCGGGTGTGCTGTGTTAGAGACAGGAATGGCAGCCCCTGGGCTCTGCTCCCAGGTTCACCAGCAGAGTCCCGACTCAGACTCCAACTAGGGCAGCACGGCGGGTGGGGGGAAGGGGGAGTGGCACCAGAGGGAGAAACTCAGGCAAAGGGCCAAGAACATGAGCTCTAGAGCCAAAGTAACTGGGTTCCGTTCTGACTCTTACTATCTATAAGCAGGGCCACTTGGGGCAAATATATTTACTCCTTGAGGACTTTTCCTGATCTGTGACATGCAGTGCTAAATTCTCCCTAAGAGGGTTGGTGTGAGGCTTACTTGTAGAAAGTGGTAAGGTTAGGCCGTAATTACTAATAATAGTAACAATGGCATTATTATTGTTACTGATAAGCGAATTTATTTAGCAGTCCCTAGTGAGGTTATTCGCTGAAATCCAACCCCAGAAGCTGTTCTTTTCTGGGTGTGAATTAGCAAACTGAGCTTCTGGATTTGCCATGCAGAGGTCTGGACCCTGAGCCTTGGTGACTGCACCCCCAGGACCTATGGTTAGAACTGTCTCACACGCACGTGTAAACTAAATACAAAGCTGTGGCTTTGTGTGAAAGAAAGACGGGGGTGGGGAGGATTTAAGTTTTATTAGTATAAACCTGATGCAGCCAACAAAGAAGTTCTCGTTACAAAGTATTCTGGGTGAGCAGGTGACCGGGGGTATATTACCATTATGAGTAAGAATACTCAGCTGCGTATCATCGTTTTTGTCCAGTCTAAGTGTGACGATGATGTCAACTGCATATTTCCCGGCACAGAGTAAGCACTCAATATACATGTTACACATTTTACAAATGCGGGTTTCTGTTTTTGTTTTGTTAAGTTCACAGTGCGTTATTTAAACCAGACAGAACCTCTCCAAAGGAGAAAGTGAGGGGAGAGCATAGTCCAAACTCCAAAATATCAGATTTATGGTGGTACAAAAGAAAAAAATTACATTTATTTTACAAGTAAGTATGTTCCTAAAGCATTATACATAAAGGAAAGTTGAGCTGTCTGTAGGAAAACGATGTAATTTTAGGAAATTACACAGGGGTCAACATTGTGCTTGAAACTTTAAAACAGGTGCAAAAACTAGCACAGAAAGTGAATTTTGCAAGGTATGAACACCCTTAAAAGTGTATAAGGACACAATGATACAGAAGCTCAATATTAAAGCCTCCAGTGATGATGTACTTTCAGACTTGTTCACACGAGTAAGAGAGCACTGCTTCAGTCCCAAGAGAAGAACTCAAAGCACTAACAGAAACACGGCCCTTTCGCACGCAGTACAGTCAACTCTCCATTCCCCACAGTAATGAAAGGGAGCAGAAACATAACATTTTTAAAAGGTAAAGAATTCCAAAATTAATTTTGAGAAGTGCCCTTATACTTATGTTTGGAGGTGAGCAACACAGACAGTCCTGGAATTCCGGCCCGGATACAGCAAGTACAACTCCCACTTCCTTCGCCTCCTCAACGGGAGGAGACACAAGCCCATACTGTTCACCGGAAAAGCCTAGAATGCAACTGGCCTCCTCAGTTCTGGCTCCCACCTCCCATGGGGAGGGGAGTAGGAAAGAAAACTGTTAAAATGTTTCCCTCATGTGAAAAGCCAAAACATGTCAATATAACTTTGCAAACAAGATGGAAAAATCAAGAGCCGACACATAAATATTAGTTTAGCTTGTGCTTTTTTTCCCCCTTGCCTAGTAGTATTTATACCGCCAAACATGTCTGGGTATTTTGACAGCTTTCTAAAATAGGTGGTGTCCTGTTACCCAAATAGAGAAATTTGTATAAAAGGAGTTTGTTATGATTAGTCCCAAAAGAACAGTTTCAAATAGACCAGGAAGTAGAGGTTAAAAAATAAAACCACCAGCCCTAAAATGGGATCAGATCCTAGATCAAATCCAAAAGGTACCTCAGGACCACCACTTCACGGTTTTGTTTGGGTGGTTTTATTTGGTTTGGTTTTGTATTGTATTACCTTGAAGTACACATTTTGCTTTTCGAGGGAAGCAAGTGGTTTTTCCCCAGGGTTTTCTCACATTCTTACTTCAAATCTTAAAAATTACAAGGTAAAAAAAATACCTAGATTTAATGGTAAAGCCTTATTTGTTAACGTGCCAAAGAGTTATAACTGCAAAAGCAATGTAATTGGTTTGTCATTGCTCAGAAAAGTTATGAGCATAGTTGAACCTTGAAAATTCTAAAATAAATGTTGGTTCAGTAAGAAAGCTCAATTCCATACAGCACTTATTTTGCATCTTCGACCTAATAGCTTTTACATCAACTTGCAGTAAGTGGGAACGGAGCCGGGTTTCCATCAAGGACCCCAAAAGCAGCTTCTCCATCCACACAGCCCAACCCTTTGTTCCAAGTGAGCAAACTACCAGGTTCACATTATAAAGTTTTCATACCTGTTGGGCACCTGGGTGGCTCAGTGGGTTAAAGCCTCTTTGGCTCAGGTCATGATCTCAGGATCCTGGGATCAAGGCCCGCATCCGGCTCTCTGCTCAGCAGGGAGCCTGCTTCTTCCTCTCTGCCTGCCTCTCTGCCTACTTGTGAACTCTCTCTCTCTGTCAAATAAATAAATAAAATCTTAAAAAAAAAAAAAAGTTTTCATACCTGTCAAAGTATCAAACCAAAAGACTATTTAACATGACTGTGTTTGATGTCTATAATACATGTTACAGTCTAAACATTTTCTAAAGTGCCTATAAATATGCTTATACAAATGAGCAATATAATATCAGGTTTACAGAGAAATTCTTTTATATAATATATAACAGATAGGCCTAGAATTTAAGTTGTAAATACACATTTTATATCCTTATCAGTTGTTTTTGGGATGCAAGCATAAAGAAACAATTCTGGTTCAATCATATATGATTTTCAGAGAATTATTAACAGTGCTAGGACAAAGAAATTCTTGCTTGTGCTTGTGTAGAAAAGGCTATTTTGAGATCCAGGAGCATCTGATATTTAGAATCCAATGGAGTATTTCCAATTCTATAAAATAGTAGCAAGTGAAGCTTAGTGAGTTTTTAATTATAAAGAGATTGTGCAAATATTTAAAGTGATTATCAACCATTATTAAATCCAAAAATTCCATTAAAATCATGGGTAATCTGAATGGCAGTTCAGGAGTTTAAAAAACAGGAACCTAGGCAAAAGTCGTAGATATTACCAATAAAGGCCCCAACCCTGACACAGCCAGCTTCAGAAACGTGGCCCTGTGACTACATATTTCCATGGCTTTGGAGACCTGGTGGTTGACTCTAATCAGTTTAATGAATGGGAACTGAGTTGAGAACTGATGGGAGTGATGTAGAGAAAGAAGACCCTCCATGTGCCCACCCGGGGGCTTCAGTGAGCTCACCCACAGGGCAGGTGCACACAGTGGCTGGCTGCACCACTCGGCTCCCAGGACTAGGTCTCCATGCCCTCCTCCAGTGGGCGACTCGATCGCAGGAGGCACTGAGAACTGTGGGCAGACTCACCCAAGGTCTGTCCCTAAGCCACCTGGGCTGGGGAAGCTGCTCTCCACACCCACCTCCACCTGCCCTCTCCTCTACCCTGCTGTTCCTGCAGCTCCTCTCAGCACCTTCCTGGTTTGACTTGTTGAGTCTTTACATTTCAGTAAGTGGGAACCGTACGCTGTATTCTCATCTAGCATAGGAAGTTTTAACTAATGCTGTTTTCAAAGGAATACGTGTACTCTGCTTTCTAATCCCTGGGGATGTTCTGGGGACCTAAGCCTAATGAAGTGTTCTAGCCAATCACATGAACGACACATACAACTAAGAAAGCAGACTCTGCCTAAAGTGATTTGTGAAGGATGCCAAATGAAGCCTTCAGGGAAGAACACAATGGGCCTCTTCTTATTTCTTAAAATACAAACTCATGTGACATAGAAGAGATGTGCCGAAATGCAGACGGAGCACAAGATAATGCTGCAAGAGCATGGTCATAGTTAGGATACGAGACATATTTCTCTCTCTCTACCTCGGATAGGTCTAGTTTCATTAGGGCCATATTTTAAACTTCCTGGATTCTTAACTATGCCTTACAGAAAGCAGATCTGGAGAAATGGCAGATAAGCAATTCACACAAAAACACCTGTATAAATGGAATTTAGGAGAATTCTGAAGAGAGCTAAATAAGAAAGAATTATTTACTATTTTGTGTGTGTGAGAAAAGAGAACATATACAACAGACCATGACTATTACTATAGTAAAGTGAATGAATATCACACAAAATATTTTTTCCTGACTTAGCAGCAAACTATTTCAACTGCTTTTGCATTTGCATAAAAAATCCATGCATCATACTGAATTCTAATCCATTTCCCACCTAACCCATTCTAATGCTTCATACAACCAAATGAAGCAGAATTAATCAAACCTATTAGATTCATTCCTAATCCCTAAAGGACTGCTGTCTTTAGCATTTCCATGCTAACTAAAACTATTACTGATTTTTTTTCTTAAGACGTTAGATGTGGCTGCCTCCTAAATATAATACCTATATAACTTCCTAAAAGTTTTCCCCGGATTTGAAGAACAATTAAGAAAAACAGGGAAACATTGAGGAACCCACCCAAGAGGCCAGCTCAAATACTGCAACACATTCCCCAGCTGCAAACCTAGCACCTCTCTCCTTCCCCTGGGTTCCCAGAGCACTCTGGGTACCGTGACCTGCACGCATTGGCACAGTGCTCTACTGGACCTCGGACCCCTTCCTGGCAGGAGTCAGGTCTTCTTCAATCTGCATCCCCAAGCTGCAACCCACAGAGCGCAGGCACTCAGCTAAAGCTGGATTGAACATGAAACTGAAGGCATCAGCTCTTGTTCAATGAAGGTCGAGCTCCACCCCAGGTCACGCACAGAATGCGGACACTGGTTACAACTGGGGGTTGAGCGGGCGTCTCCAGGAACCTCCAGCAGTAAGCCGAGGCAACACTGCCCCAGGCCCATGCAGGTGGTGGGAAAAGGGAAAAGGGACAGAATGGCATCTACCAGTGCACACTCTGTTCCCCTCCAATGAGCTGATTCCCATTTGAGACTAGCAGGCACACCAGAAGGAATGCCAAGAGGGTGTGTGTGTGTGTGTGTGTGTGTGTGTGTGTGTGTGTGTGTGTGTATGAAGAACCAGCTCCTTCACTGCCTCCTTCACTTCAAGTAGCTCCTTAACCTGATCCACGATACTCTGTGATCATCACTTCATTGCTTTCAAAGTTCCCAGTGAAATTAAGGCTGGGTCACGATTCATGACACCAGATGCTACATAGAAAATAAGTCGAGATACAAAAGAAAACCATATAAGAAAAAGAATGTCTTAGTTATCAGACTAATGTAAGAGTGATGCTAATCAGCAGACCAGTGAACTGCTACGGTTGTTAGAGAGGGGTAGAAAATACCAACTGCATTGGAAAAAGGATCCATCAGACAGAAGTACAAAAGCTCAACACGGATCAGAGGCCGTGGCCTCCTGCTGGGCTCTCACACGGTGGTTTCTATTGTCTCAATCACTTCCAGATCAGACTGTGAAGGGGAGAGAAGGGTGCACTCATCCGGCTCCCAGCTGCTCTCGGGACTGTAATCTTCCTCGGAACTCAGTTCTGCTCCTTCCTCTGTGTCCTCATCACACGATTCCACATAGTGAGCCCCGATCGCATTGATCCCAGAGTCCTCAGAACTTGAGGGAGAAGAGCAATGATCTATTTTAGGTGTACTGCTCTCTCTTGAAATTAAGGCATCGTCTGCAGAGACCTCCTCGGGGCTCATTTTGTGGGAATGCGGCGCTGGCTGCTTCTGCACATAACACATCTTCCCATTAATGCATTTAACCTGATAGTTGTCGATAAAGAGGTCTGAGATCATACAGTACCTTGGTGAGTCAGGGGGGAGGGGTGGCTGGAAGACAGATGCAAATTTCAAAAAGTGTTCAGTGAGTGACACTGAGATCTGAATGGTGTTTGTGGGTTCCCGAGGCTTCGCAGGAATCTCAGTGCTTGGAAGCTGCTCCACGGGGGTCATGGGCTGATAGACGTATTTGCCTGCAGAAACACCAAAAAGTGGTTGAAATCTAAAAGTATGACACAAACTACATTAATATAGCCATAACAGTTTCTTTTCGAGGACACAGATGTTTTTAAAAATATTTCACTGTCAAAAGAAACCGGTAATAGAATCATTCAACATTGTTATAGTCAATGAAAAATACAGCATGGCACATAATAACATCACAGTATTTTCATCTAAGAAACTCAACACTCTACAAATTTTAACTTACATTTATATCTTTCTAATACCTCTAAAGTGGATATATACTAAAATCCTTAATTTACAGACAACTTCAAGTGTTTTACCCCTCGCACTGTAACACTGAATGCCCACAATACAGTACAGTAAAAACATGCTGTAAATTAGTAGACCATAAAATCCTAATTCCATTCTATCTTTAATAATTATATATTACTATACATGGTAATATATACATTAAAAAACTGGAGGAATATAAACCAACTTATTACCAGGATCACAGAAGACTTCCACATTTTAATTTTCTAGGTTTTTGTCAGAATACACATGCACACACAGATTTAACAGGTAATGGCCTAGAGGGTTGTCCTAGCCACCAGCAATGGCTGGGGTAAGATAATGAGGTGTGAAATGATCTCTTTCAAGACCCAAGCGCATCCATGGCCCAATGAGTAAAAGTTCTCCCTGTCCCCAACTCCACTGGCATTAAGCAACCCAAGCCAAGCAGAAGCAAGTATACAGAGGGTGTAGGGGGTGACCTACTGGGTGTTTCCAGGAAACCAAGAAGTTTATCTACAAACTTTCTGCTCTGAGCAGTGTTTCACATAAGTTCACCGTGGAAGTGAAACCTAAATAGACCTGTCCCTAATGTGTCTCTTTTTTTGTTCTCTTTCCCTTCACTCAACATTCTGCAAAGCCTCTCGTGTACCAAGTGCTAAGGGAATAGAGATAGAGATGAGTCTGTACATCAAAACAGAAATCTGGAGGTTAAAAAAAACCCTGAAAAACTCACAGAAAACAGCCACAATGGTAGACACCATCTTGGGTTTTTCCTAATATATATAATTGATTATCAATCAGTCTATACTGTACCTTCTGCATAGTTATGACAGCATGTTTTAACCTCAGCACTCTTGCCATTTTAGACCAGATAATTCTTTGTTGTATGGGGCTGGCCTGTGCACTGTAGGAGGTTCAGCAGCATCCCTGACCACCTCCTCAGGCATGACAATCAAAACCATCGCCAGATACTATTATAGAGTCCAAGGGGTCAGAATCACCCCGGGTGAGAACTGCTGATTTCTGATATCCTCATGAGTGTCTCTTTGCAAGCAATTCGCTCAACATGCATGGCACCTGCTCCTGTTTATTTCTTGGTCAGACTGGAAATTCTAGGACAGAAATGACATTGGTAAGGAAAACTACTTTAGACTTTTTAACAACTTATTTAGGCCATGGGAGAACAGCAATTTCACATCAGAAATGTGAGCAGCAAACTAGGCCACAAATAGTGCAACATCAGTAATCTATTAAGATCGATTAGCCTGCCTATGTTTTTTACTTCTGTTTCCTGACTACTGTGCAAAAATGTAGGCTTAGTTGTTATAATTTCACTGTAAATTACTCGAAAAACATATTCAGCTTCATTCTGGAGTAACACATGGGAAAGGTATATTTAAAATTGTTAAGCCTGGGTGTCTGGGTGGCTCAGTGGGTTAAAGCCTCTGCCATCAGCTCAGGTCATGATCTCAGGGTCCTGGGATCGAGCCCCGCATCGGGCTCTCTGCTTGGCAGAGAGCCTGCTTCCCTCTCTCTCTCTCTCTCTGCCTGCCTCTCTGCCTACTTGTGATCTCTCTCTCTCTCTCTCTCTCTCTGTCAAATAAGTAAATAAAATCTTTAAAAATAAAATAAAATAAAATAAAATAAAATAAAATAAAATTGTTAATCCTTTGGGTGCCTAGGTCTGCTTTGAAGCCTAGACATATATGTCATGCAAACCCTATACAGTCTGATAAAAATACAAGTGAGAAGAACCCATCACACCTGCCCGGGGAACTATGTTTCAAATATGCCAGGTATCTTTATTTCTTTGTCATCTATAAAGACAGTACAGTATTACTACTTATCAAGAAAAGTTCAAATCAGTAAGACTAGTTAATAGTTTGGTACAGTGGGACCTCCACATCCTAGCCTCACGGGCATTATCAGCTGAAGAGGCAAAGAAGGCAGAACTTCATGCCACCCCTCCAATCCTCTAGCCCCAAAACCAGACAAAGACGAATCTGGCAAGGGCAGAGGAGGAACTACTCGCAGAACCTGGGGGACTGCTCCCTTTATGTTGACAGAATGGTGAATAGAACATCTGGAATGGAGGCTGGTCTTTCTATTCTTGGCTGGTGGACTGGTGGTCACTGAGTTCAGGAGGCTGTGGACGACAGGCACTCAAGAAATGCCTGTTGTAGGATGCTGATTAAGTTCATTCTGGCCCAAGTGACCTCTGATTTAAGTTCCTAGAATATTTTCCTCAGACTCACAGGGTTCAGGACTTTATTTAGTCCAAAGAAGGGACTCCATGAAGCCTGACTTTGGGACTTCTGTAACCACCCTGTCCTTCCCCCTCCCCCACCACCTTTTCCCCCTGGCCCTACCCCCTCTTCCTTTTCCTCCTTTGTGCTTCTTCAAAAAGTCTTTGCTCTTTCTCTTCATCTCAGTTCTTCTACCTTTTTCTTTCTCTAGTCCTGTATTCTCCAAAGCTCTGTTTTTATTCCTTGAAGTGTAGTAAAGGGAAGAGAAATGCTGCCGGAAGACAAAGATGTACAGAATATTGCATTCCAGATTCCGTCTGCTTCTACCAGCTACACCTACTAAATGTGCTTACTCGGAACTATGGGGACAGCCCGTTATCTGGGGATGTGGGGATATGGATGCAAAGAGGAAGGCACAGAAGAAAAAAACAGTAGAGACAACCAGATGAGACATGAAGTTTAGCAAACATCTTTCAAACATCGACTAATGCTATGTTGTTTGATTTTCTCATAGCACATACTTAACAGGAGAAAACAAACTTGTATCAAGGATTTAGTTTTGTAAAGAGCCCTGAAGGGTTTGTACTTGGCTCCACTCCCCAGTAACTTCTGCCCTGTGTATATTATACCGTGAGTCTATGTCTATAATGATAGCCTTGAAGCATCACAAGATGCTGAATTATCAGAGAAATTCAATTATGTCTGCTATAATGTACTTACTAAGGGAATAAAACGAACTAACACACTGCAATAGCAAGGACTGAAACAAAGGGGGTTTCCTGGCCACTCAGCCTGGAAATTCAATAACCACTATACTCTGTTCTCTGAACAGTCTTTTTAATTAAGGGTTTACTATGTTATTTAAAAAAATAAATAGATGAGAACTTTTAAGATTTAAATCTCTAAAAGGAAAAGGTATTCAGAGAGAGACAGAGCTTGCAGAATAGAAAGTAGAGAGAGTAAAAGAAAAAACTAGATATAATCCAGCAATTCCATTTCTGGGTATACCCGAAAGAAATGAAAACAAGGTCTTAAAAGAGAGTAGTTGCATAACCATGTTCATAGCAGGCATTATTCACGTTAGCCAAAAGGTGAAAGCAACCCAAATGTCCATTGGCAGATCAATGGAAAAACAAGATGTGGAATATACAATGAATATTATCCAGCCTTAAAGAGTAAGGACATCCATGCTACAACATGGATGAACCTTGAAGACATTATGCTAAGTGAAGTAAGCCAGTCACAAAACGACAAATACTGTATGATGTCACCTACATGAGCCACTTGGATTAGTCAAATTCATATGGGAAGAAAACAGAATAGTGATTGCCAGGGGCCAGTAGATAAGAGAGAAGAAGGAGTTATTTTATGGGTACTGAGTTTCAGTTTTGCAGGATAAAGAGAGTTCTGGGGATGGGTAGTAGTGATGGTTGTACAACAATACGAACATAGTTGATACCACTGAACTTTACACTTGAAAATAGTTATGATGGTAAATTTTATGTGTGTTTTACCACAATTTTTAATACTAAAAAATCTGTATAACTCACTATATTAACAGACTGGAAGGGAAACTCCATATGATTCAGAACATATAAAAAATTCTTACAACTCAGTAACAGAAAACAAGCAGCCCAATTTTAAAAAGGAGCAAGGTTGGGGTGCCTGTGTGGCTCAGTTAGTTGGGCCTCTAACTCTTGATTTCAGCTCAGGTTCATGACCTTGGGGTCATGAGGTTACGATCTTAGGGTGGTAGATCGAGTCCCACATTGGGCTCCCCAATCAGCAGGGAGTCTGCTTGGGATTCTCTCTCTCTCCCCTTCTCCCTCCTCCTGCTCCCATGCTCTCGTGCGCTCTCTCTCTCTGGTGTAAATAAACAAAATTTATTTTCTTCAAAATAAAGAACTATAATTTAAATATCCCCCATAGAAGTGATGTTGTACCCTCCTCTTCAATGCATTTTATCAGGAGGTAAAATGCTGCTGATTTCATTACAGATGATGGTAACTTTGAACACTTGTTTAATGTGGCATCTGTCAAGGTTTCTCCATTGAAAGTTAGTGTTTTCCCTTTAGATCTCAAGTATCTGGTGAAAAGATAACTCTGAGACTGTGCAAATATCCCATCTGTCACCATACTTTCACCTACTAGCTTTAGCATGCACAGGGGATCTGGTCTGCAGTGATCACCACTGTGGTGTTTGCCCAACAGTTATTTCCAATTTCCACCATCACTTCTACATTTATTAATTACAATTCTATTTAAGCAAGAGCTGTTCCTTCTCCTTCATTTATTTTTTCAATTATTTAAGCATGAGTCACTATTTTGTTCTATGGATTGTAATCCATTACTATCATTATTTACTTTGCTGCTCAAATGTCTCATATTTCATTCTGGGAGCTTCTTCAAATTAGCACCTGTGTCCTCTCAACATGCCCCCATCCTTTTTTGGAACATTCCATGTTTCTGGTACCATAAGAGGTTACTGGCTCATCATGTACTTCCCTGCCCCAGTCCGGGAATCAGCCACTACTCCAAGGAGCCTTAGAGTTCCTTTTCTTAAGAAATTAAACACATTCTTTTCTTTTTTCTTTTTTTTTTAAGATTCTATTTATTTGACAGAGAGAGAGCCAGAGAGTACAAGCAAGGGGAGCAGCACAGGGAGAGGGAGAAGCACGCTCCCCGTGGAGCAGGGAGGCGGACAGGGGCTGATCCCAGGACCCTGAAATCATGACCTGAGCCGAAGGCAGATGCTTACCCCAATGAGTCACCAGGTGCCCCCTAAATAGATTTTTAAGCTTGTTATCAAAATATTCCTGGGAAGCAGCCTTAGCTTGCTAATGACTCATTTACTCACTAAATACATCCAGAGGAAAGTGAATATTAAACTTTATTACAGTACTTAATTCCCACTTAAAAATAATATAAAAAATAAAAATAAATGTCACAAACCCATCAATTTATCTGGAATCTCTTTCAAGGGAGCTGAAACAATTTTTCTCAATAACGGAACTGCTATACAACACTAAGATCACATAAACCAACTGTGATCCATAAGTGAAAAATAAATTTCAGGGGTGCCTCAGTGGCTCAGTCGGTTAAGCATCTGCCTTCAGCTCAGGTCATGATCCCAGGGCCCTGGGATCAAGCCCCTTGTCTGGCTCCTTCCTCAGTGGGGAGCCTGCTTCTCCTCTCCCACTGCTGCTCCCCCTGCTTGTATTCTCTGTTAAATCTTAAAATGAAAGAAAGAAAGAAAGAAAGAAAGAAAGAAAGAAAGAAAGAAAGAAAGAAAGAAAGAAAGAAAGAGAAAGAAAGAAAAAGAGAAAGAGAGAAAGGAAGGAAGGAAGGATGGAAGGAAGGAAGGAAAGAAAGAAAGAAAGAAAAAGAAATTTCATACATCTTGTTTCTTTTTAGGGAACCTGGTTTAATACTTTCAGCTGTTTCTCAAGTAAAAGCTGATCAAAACCATTAGATAAGTAACTTCCACTATTCTTTTAGAGTCTGAGTTCTTAACTATCCTGATTGTTTTTCCCCTTTGGTGTTTAGCACTAATGTGTAGTATATACTTTTTAACAATGCATTGATGAGACGCTAAAAGAGACTTAAGTTTTCATCCTAGTTCTTTGGTTAAAAGAAAAAAAAAAGGAAGAAGAAACAGAAAACTTAATTACTTTCTCAAGCGCATGTAACACAACAGAAGTCTGCTGTAGGACCCAAGCTTTGTGCCATATGTGTTCTTTATGAGGGTACCCTTTATTTCATTAATAGTTTAGCTAGTGCTTTTATAACTTACACTGTCATTCTCTACCATTAACTTCAGCTAATATTCCAATTTGAAACACAGTGTAAACACATAGCAGATATATTTCCTTGAAGGAGTTTCTTTCTTTTGGTCTAGAGCAAAAAGGAAAGGGTGAAAGAAAATCCAAATAAATGTAAAAAATAATTTATATACCCTGTTAAGCTACTGTATGCACTTTACGAACCATTTTCTTAACAGTTGTGCATTTTGATTCTTAAAAAAGATCTTCTGGGACAAAAATGAGCTTTTTGCTTCTACAGATAGTTTTAGGACTATTAAGTATGTGTCCCCTTGACACACGAAGTACTCTGCTCTCAGGGAATGCAAAGTAATTTTAAAATTAGCCTAAGCAAAATATAATGAGAAAGGTAAATCTACTGAAAAAAAATGAGTGGCCTAAGGGAAACTGCATCCACAGTTCAGTTCTCTGATTTTATATCGTGAATCACAATTATGTTTATTCTATTCCAAAGGGCATTCATTATACTGAAAGTAATGCTAAATATCCTTATTCAGCTATTTCTGCAATATGCATTATTTACTGAGTAGCATATCACAAACTAACATCAAAAGAACATATTTACTACATAAATATATACATTTCTATATAGATAGTATGTTTATAAAATATATCTTTTACTATAACCAGTATTTTCTGTGGCCTTATCTGGCACCCTGCCCCATTGGCAGTCAATATGCCACTTCATTCTAGGAGAACATTAAAGTGTATCTACTGCCCAATATGTTAAAGTCCCCAATCACAACTTTACGTAAGCAGGATTGTAGTTTCTTCATTTTTCAAACTGGATAACCTTTAGTGCAGGGGAACATATTAAAGTAAAGCAAAGCCTTAATGAGTCAGAATACCAAAAGCATGGATTATTTACTCATTTAACAAACATTTATTGACTATCTACCATGTTTATACTACTGTATCAGGTGCTATGGGGAAACAGAAATACAGCATGCAGTCAAGCTTCAAGGAGCTTCCAGTATAATGACAAAGTATAATGAAGTCAAGAACTGAGTAAAACTACAAGAATATATACAAGGGCATTCACCAAGCAGCAGAATACGATTCCAGGCTTCACTGAGGGATTTCACGTGACTAGTAAAGCACACAAACCCAGGGAGCAGGACACAGGAGTGCTCCAGACCAGTTTCCGAGCCGGAAGGGTCAGCAGGCACTGGAGGTTCAGAGGGCTGACCAGGAGAGCAAAGGAGAGTAAAGTCTGTGAGGAAGATGGAGGGCAGATGGGGCTCAGAAGGCAGGGCCAGAGTTCGTGTTTCGGTGACTGGTGAAGCACTGCAGATCATCGAGGAGGCACGTTACAACAGTAAAGGAAGGACTTTAAAGAATTCAGTCTGGTAAAGACGTACAACTAGACTGAAGAGAGAAGAGATGAGGGTTCAGAGGAGGCAATCGTGGATTTTCACGAATGGTATTCTGATCTAAAGTCACATGGCTTGGGAAAGAAAGGAACATGGAAGACGCTCTAGGAAGATGACAAATCTTGGGGCTTCAGGGCAAGGAGTGGGGAATCAAATGCACCTGGGTATGAATCCCAACTCTGGGACTTATTAGCTGCTTGACCTTTATGAGACTGTTAACATGCCGTGTTTCCCATTTCCTCAGTGAAAAAGTGGCTGGTAATATCTACTTTTTAAAAGCTTTACCTCAGTGTCTGGCACACAGTAAACATTCTATTACTGGTGTTACTTACAGAAGGCAGGGGCTGCCTACCAGTCTCTAAGCCACACCAGGCTTTACAGATTGCCACGTGGCCAAGCAAGCCCTGCCAAGCCCATGACCACCCTCATCCTCAGCCTCGAAAATGCCCCAAATACACTCAGTTTCTTGATTCAGCTTAGCCCGTAAACTTCCCCCTGACCACAGCTCTCTGCCGCCCTACCTTCGTCCCCTAGCCCCCAAACCCTACAATCCACTTTTACATTTGCCTTCACTTCTCCTCTAACATTTATTGAGCTTTATTTGTGTGCCTGGCCTTAAATTAGGGACACGGAGTGACAATAGCCAGAAGACTGACCTCATCCCTGTCCTTATGGAAGGGATATATATTCGAACAAATAATCACTCCCAAAGATATGCAATTACAAACCAAAGAAAGCGACAGGCATAAAGCAATAGAAAAAAGCAAAATCAATAATTAGAAATTACATGTGGTACATGTGATTTGGACCAGGGGAGGGTGGTGGTGGTGTCAGGCAAGACATCCTTAAGAAAATGACCATAAGGGGTACATGTTGCCTCAGGACCGAGTGGGAGTTACCATACAAAGAAGGGGAAGGGCCAGAGTGGTTGGAGCATGATGAGCAAGAGGGAGAACAGTAATAGAGGAGGGTCGTGGAGGCCAGACTTGCAGGGCCCTAGAGGCCATGTTAAAGATTGGGGATTTCATCTTGCAGAGTCGAAGGATGCTGCGCAGTTTAAAGGGCGAAGTTTAAAAGCCCAGCTTGGCCTTTCTACTTGCTTCCATTGCTGTCTGCTCCTCTCGCAGTGTTGGCTCAGACAGAGCTAATCTGAAGCACTCAACAGGCTTCAACAATTCAACCACCACCCCTCTCCAGCTTCCCACTCAGATCCAGACTGAAGTCAAATAGGTGAAAGAAGGACCAGAGGAGGTAGAAGAACCACCATCCAGCAACCAGGACTGGGCAGGAGCCCTTTCCTGACAGACTTCTACAACCCCCTCTGCTCCGAGCCACACTGCTGACAGCCTGGGGTATGGGCAGGTGTTACAGTGAGACCTGTCCTAAAGACAGCATTTCGGAAAGCGCCACAAACCAACGGAGAGGCTGTGTGCCACATTTATCACCTCACAGAGCCACCAGTCTGAACAGAGTTATAATGAAGCCTCTGTACTTTTTTAAACCAAGTTTAGTTCTACCTGAAGCCAACCCCTCCGGTTTAAAGGATAGAGAGAAGAAATGCCTGTGTATTTTAACCAATACCTACCAGTGAGCAACAAAAGGGAAAAAGAAGTGTAAAACACACCCCCCTCCTATAATCCAGTTGGGTCACACACACACATCCAAAAACAGCACAAGAGGAAAGAGAAGTATTAAGTTGTGAGGTACGCACCATATACAGTGTAGGAGCTCAGAGAAAAGTGAGGGCTGGAAGGGCTTGGAAAATATAGGATGTAAACTGAAGAGGAGCTAGGACTTGGACAAAAGAAAGTGGCACGCATTGTGCAAAAATCCCGAGGTGTGGGCGCCTGGGTGGCTCAGTGGGTTAAAGCCTCTGCTTTCGGCTCAGGTCATGATCTCAGGGTCCTGGGATCGAGGCCTGCATCGGGCTCCCTGCTCAGCGGGGAGCCTGCTTCCCCCTCTCTCTGTCTTCCTGCCTCTCTGCCTCCTTGTGATCTCTCTCCCTCTGTGAAATAAATAAATAAAATCTTTAAAAAAAAATCCTGAGGTGGAAGAAGTGTGGGTTACTGCAGAGGGCAGTGGGGTGACCAGCCTGACTGGAGCAGAGGGCTCTCCTATGACCAAGAGCAGACTCACCACCCAGATAATCTGGAAAGAGAACAACACCACCCTTCTGCTGCCTTATTAGACTAGACATGATAGGAGCCACTCTGCTGAGTAAACTGGCACAATGGAATTCCTTGAATTTGTAGACACAGACGATTCCAGTGGGGAAAGAGCCCCTTCTAGGGCCAGAGAGTTCACAAACATCATAATAGGTAAGTCTGGCTAAAACAACCCATAGTTAAAAAGGGCAGAGAATGAGAACTCTCAGGTTTCCGTTTCCTTTCAGCTGGCCAAACAAGGGTTTCATATCCAGGATCAATACGTCTACCTCTTTCCACTTAATCTGAAAGTCCTACTACCCACTCAGAGCTTCTCTGTAGGGCTGGTCTTAATACAGTAAATTGGTCAGAAAAGGGAGAGTTGAGGGAATCTTCTCCCAAGGATGGGTTGGTCACTGATGGTGAGATGAAGCATGAAAACCTTATGTTCAGAAAGAAAAAGATGGCTGCTGACAGAGCACACAGAGACTCAACCAGTATGTATTAAGTGTCTGTACTTTGCAGTGCAAGACAACACCGAGAAGCCTGATGGAGGGAAAGAGGAATTAATGGGAAAATGGCTGATTATGGATCATTATAAGGTAAGAAAAGCTATATGAGTACTACCCTTTTTTACCTAAAGATGGATGATAAGGAGAAGATGATGATGATGATGATATAATAATAATAGTCATTACCTTTGATTTCTTTAGAACAAGTCTTGATCTGATGGGCATTTTATGTGGCCATCTTAGCCTCCTACCTTTCTCTGCAAAAATCACTAGAATATGGGCTGAGTTACCCATAACCACTAGAATATGGGCGGAATATGGGCAGCAGATTTCTAAAACTGCAGTTAGAAAAAAATCTGAGAAGAAGAAATTCCCTAAGGGAGGCAGCAAAAGTGGAGATCTAGAACATGATGACCCTGGTGCAGTTTTCTACCATTCCACTAGTATACAGCTGTATAGTTCTACAGATCCCAAATAAGTTATTAGCAGCCATTACTTCAATGGACAGATATTCTTGACAGACTAAAGCCAAGGGAAACAGTCTAAGGCATCTGTCACATTTATCTATAGATCTGGGGATGAAAAGTTGAGAAATTCACAAGAAAGGGACGTTAACCAGTCAACCTGATTTAAGAAAAATAAGATCTTGAAATGTGAAGTATCAGCTTAGCAAAGGAGCTCAGCAGGGACTCAGCAGACTAAATTTTAAAAAATGCATCTTTGTTAAAGGTTATTTTTGTAGAGAATATGTTTATACATATTCAAAAACCTCATTTTCAAATTTATACAAACCAATATGGCATTCTAGAACTTTTCTATTAATTACAACAATGAAACACTAAAATGAAATTCTAAATACCAGTGCTGCAATTTTAAATCAAATTATTAATAATTATATAGAAGATTATTTCTTGATATAATGAAAGAAAACATGTTTTTTCTTTAATCAGTTGTAATAATTACCATTCATTTCTCTTAGACCTGTTGTTTGGCTAGCCAATTTTAAAAACAGTGCTACTGGGAAAATCCAAATAGTTAAGGAATAAGAAGGAACAAATTTAGTATTTACAACTAAATAGCATCTCTACTTAACTACCCACTTAACTACAGGTATACCTTGGAGAGATTGTGGGTTCAGTTCCAGACCAGTGCAATAACATGCATGGTGAAATAAAGTGAGTCAAATGGCTTTTTAGTTTCCCAGTACCTATAAAAGTTATGTTTACACTATTCTGTAGTCTATCGAGTGGGCAATAGCATTAGGTCTAAAAAATGTACATACCTTAACTGAAAATACTTTATTGTTAAAAAATGCTAACCATCATCTAATTTTCAGTGAGTTATAATCACTAATCACGGATCACTCTAACAAATATAATTATGAAAAAGGTGGAAACATTGCTAGAATTACCAAAGTGTGACATGGACACAAAGTGAACAAATGCTGTTGGAAAAATGGCACTGACAGACTTATTCGATGAGTGTTGCCACAAATCTTCAATTTGTATAACAACGCCGTATCTTCAAAGTGCAATAAAGCAAAGCACAATAGACGGAGGCATGCCTGTGCTCCTGAATGGGAACCAGAGGCTCAGATGACGGCACCAAAACCCAACTTGAAGCTTTGTCCTTTTTTTTTTTTTTTAAGATTTTATTCATTTATTTGACAGAGAGAGAGATTACAAGCAGGCAGAGAGGCAGGCAGAGAGAGGAGGAAGCAGGCTCCCTGCTGAGCAGAGAGCCCAATGTAGGCCTCGATCCCAGGACCCTGAGATCATGACCTGAGCCGAAGGCAGAGGCCTTAACCCACTGAGCCACCCAGGTGCCCCTTGGAGCTTTGTTCTTAGACTTCTTCTTCATAACAACAGCTGGGTTGTAAGATGTATGGACGGAGCCACTCTGCACTTGACACAAACAGTAAAGAGTACAAACTAGATTATAATAGGATTATAAATGTGCCACATATTAATTGCCTCTCAACTCCACATTTTCCCTTCAGTATATGTTCTGCCATAATGCACAACATTCCTTTAGGCACGTTTCCTCTGCAGTCAGCATGATGCTAACTCTTCTCAGGAGAGCGTGCTGGAGGGACACTGTAGAAGTAAGAGGCTCTCCTGTTTCTGCACATGTGAGGGGTCAGGGGTGAGGAAATCTGTTGGAGCTCTGCCCCCGGCAGGCACACAGAACACGCAGTTCCTTAGCAAAGTTGCAGTCTTGGCCTGGTCTGGGATAGGCTTCCTGTGGCTCTCTTCACATGGAAACCACCATTCCAAAGGCCTTCTGCCTACATCATACCCTCCTGCCCACCCAAGCCTCTGCTCCCTCTACACATCCACACCGGTAACTGCTGACTGCCTGTGCCTCCCCTGCACTCCAGGGGCGCGCTTCCTGCTTGCCAAGCAACTTCATACCAGTACAGCCTGGCAAATTAGTAAACTTCTCTACTTCCCTGTGGGATGAACTATGCTTCTTTCAACAAGGGGCTGAACCCCCTCTGGGGGGGCTTGGGGAGGGTACTGCCTTCCACTTTTGTCTTTCCTGGGTATCTTACCTCAGCCCATGGGAACCACGCAGGCTTTCCTTATATCTCATAGTCACTTATTTCTTAGAGTTTCATAATTTTTTATATTAAACTTCCTGTGTAATCTACTGTATGGTTTCCATTTTCCTGACTGGACTTAAAGTGATTCAGTGATCAAGTTCAAGGTGTGGGATTTCCTATAAGCAGTACTTTCCTAATTTGTCTACTGAGAAAATATAAACATTATAGTAAGAAATTAAGTTGTATATTTTTGGAACCTAGACTAATAGATACTAAATGTTATGTATTAAAATACTAATAATTCTTTAAATGTTTAAAATTGTAAAACTGATAAACAACGTTAATAATAGAAGAGAATATTAGAAGAATACACTCTAAAACTTTTTTAAAGAGCACTGTTTTTATTACTTAATATTTCTATACCAATAATTAATGTCAAAAATAACACAACAGAGGCACCTGGATGGCTCAGTCAGTAAAGCATCTGCTTTTGGCTCAGGTCATGATGCCAGGGGCCTAGGATCGAGCCCTGAACAGGCAGCCTGCTTCTCTCTTTCCCTCTGCCTATCACTCCCCCTGCTTATGCTCTGTCAAATAAATAAATAAAATCTTTAAAAAAAATAACACAGCAAAGAGAGCTTATTGAATATCCTTGAGTATTCTCCTCCAAAGGAATGACATATAAAACTACTGAACTAAAAGTGCCTTCCCTGAAAAAACAAGCAGGAAAGAAAATTCTAAACCAGCCTTCATAATAGACCAACATATGTTAGTCTTAATTCCAGATTTAAAAATTTAGCGGGTAGGTTGGGAGTAACACTCAGTAGCTTTATGAATGAGAGCACATCATCACCATGGCTAGCAGAGTATAGTAATACAGCTCTTTTCCCTATAGCCTGGAATACAACTGCCTAGGAAGAGAACAATGGAAACAGAGAAGGAGGAATCACCCCTCCCTGTAAAGCATGTGGAACATAAAATGCAGAATTAACCACTCAAGAAAAAAAAATCCTGATTACATAGGATGTTCGAGACAAAACGAGCAGCATGGAAAGGAAGCCTAAGACATTCAGCACCGTAATGCGCACTGTGGGAGCATTATATCTATTTGCCTACCTTGCGTGTGTGATAATTTAGGACTACAGCATATGCCTGTATGATTTTAGACTATTGATGCATTGATTAGATTTGGTAATATGATAATACAGATTTTCAAGGCCAAATAAGATTCCTATGGGTTTGATGAATTTTTTTCAAATTACCACTTGAAAATATAAGGGAAAAAAGATATTACCAGCACAGGTACGTTCCCTGCAGAAAAACAAAGCCATAGGCCTTTGAGAGATAGGTTATGGTTAAAAAACACTCCCAGGAACACCAGCCCCACAGCAAGGATAAAGCATGCCCAGATGCAGCTGTTCTGGTGTGCCTGGGATAATCTAAGCAAATAAAACCATTCTGGGAACTATCTAACTATGCAGTTGGCTGGCTCAGAAATCTCCAACTATTCTTGAAAGAGGCATACCAATTATAGATTTTTAAAGAAATGTTGCTAATGAAGAACCAAATGCGATTTCTGTGAATTTTTTTTTGTAGACCATGAGCTTAAAATGTTAGTTGAGAACTTCTTGATGGTTTCAGAGAGATTAATGAGGCTTTTATTGCTTCTGTCTGGAATATAAGCAGACCACATTCGAGTGAAAACAAGTATCTCCAAGAATTCATTGATTAATGCTAATAATTCAGAAAATCTATAGTTCTCCCATAAAACTTCAAAGGATTACAAATGATGAGATAAAGGAAAATAACCTTTCTCTTTACAGTGAACATTTTAATGAACCCAGAGACATAAAATGATGTATTACTATATTGTAATGCCTGAGGAAACTGATTACAAAACACTCATTTTACTGCTCAGTGGGTGTGATGGTTAATTTCATGTGTCAAGTTGGAGGGTATTTTTGGATGACACTAACATTTAAACCAATGAACTCTGGGTAAATCTTATTGTCCCCACCATGTGAGTGGGCTTCCTCAAATCAGTTGAAGGCCTGACCAGAACAAAAACACCAGCTTTCTTGAACAAGAGGGATTTCTCCAGTAGACTGTCTTTGGACTTCATCTGCACGACTGCTCTCCTGAGTCTCCAGCTTGCCAGCTCACACTGCAGATTTTAGACTCATTAGCTCCATAATTGTATGAGCCATTTTCTTATATCTTTCCATATACACACAAATCCTACTGGCTCGGTTCTCTAGAGAACCCTGATTAATGCAGTAGGACTCAACTTACCTGTAGTGATGATAGATATTGGCATGGAAATATAATCAAATACATTCAACTTTAATTTCTACTAGTAGGGGAAAATATCCAACTCCTTATTCCAGTGTCCTTGTTTCTTGATGATACCACCTCAAAAAAGGATCTTCTGCCTCATCATCAACTGTCCCTCAGGCCAGCTGGTGAGAAGCCCAGTCTTGTTCCTTTTAAGGGCATACATGCATGTGTACTATATATTTTAAATAGATTACACAGCTAGGTCTAGTCTAATTCCAACAAAATGATGGAATTCATATACATTGATGGGTTATTTTCAGATTTTTACATCAGATTTTATAATATATATTGTCAGCATGATTTCCCCCATTTACTTTGATTACCAATACTGTAGATTATTAAATGTTCTTAAATACTAATTTTTTTCCTGACATAATCCTTTATGCATTTTCATTCTGGTTGTGACAGTGAATAAGGCCAACCTGCATTCTGAGTCTGATGTTCCAAATCAGAGTTGTAAAATCAAATTAAAAGTATGTTAAGTACCTAAAATATTTTGAGTTATTTCACTTATTTTCAATTGTTTTGTTAAAGTAGCTTGAGTTTTGATACTGTGATTCATAGGATTCAATTTCAAATTTTACATCCTTTTTCTAGTTACATAGTACCTATGTAACTCAGGATCATCATTAGAAAATGGCTGTCATTTCTATCTTGGGTAGCAGTCCAGAAATAACAACTGCGATACAATGTGGCAAGTGTAGTAATAGGATGATGTACAGAGCACAAAGAAAGGACAAAGAAAGAGGAGAGGAATCAACCAGGGGACGGCAAGTGGTTTAGGAAACGCCTGTAAGAGATGATGTCTGAGCTAAGTCTGGTGACTGGAGGCTTGGTGGGGCTGGAAAAGGTCAGGCATCCCCAGCAGACAGTGTGGTGTGTAAAAGCACAAGGATGCAGAAGAGCAAAGGTTTTCAAAGAATTAAAGCACTTTAGTACCACTTTAAAATGGTAGGTGTAAGAAGGAAAACAGCCCAAACAGGTGAATAGGGGCTTGGCCGCAAAAGGCTGTGTTAGGTCATCCCATAGAGAACGGATACAGAGATTTTATCTGGGAGGTAAATGGGGAATCCCTGAAGGATCCTGGGTAAAGAAGAATGGGGCCAGAGAATATTTGTGTTTTAGAAAGATCATTCTGTCAACAGTATGAAGAAAGATGAAAGGTGGGGAAGACAACTTAGGTTGCAGGAGAGAGATGAAGAAGAGCCTCATTAAGGCAGTGGCAAAGGAGTAGGTTAGAAAGCAATAAATTCTGTGAGATGTGATCATTTGATATGTAAGGGGATCCAGGATTTCAGAATTCATGAATATGAATGTTATCGTACCTGACAGTGTATGCTGAGAACAGTAATTCTCAACTGGAGGGGGAGAGGAACAGGACCCATGTGGGAACATCTCAGGACCTCAAGGGGAAAGTATATGTAGTTTTAAAAGATGTGGTATATATATATACAATGGAATACTAATGCAGCTATCAAAAGAAACGAAATCTTACCGTTTGCAATGACGTGGATGGAACTAGAGGGTATTATGCTGAGCGAAGTAAGTCAATCAGAGAAAGACAATTATCATATGATCTCTCTGATATGAAGAACTTGAGGGGCAGGGTGGGGGGTCGTGGGGAGTAGGGAGGGAAAAATAATGAAACAGGATGGGATGGGGAAGGAGACAAACCATAAGAGACTCCTAATGTCACAAAACAAACTGAGGGTTACTGGGGGGTGGGAGGGTAGGGATAGGGTGGATGGGTTATGGACATTGGGGATGGTTTGTGCTTTGGTGAGTGCTGTGAAAGATGTAAGCCTGATGATTCACAGACCTGTACCCCTGGGGCAAAGAATAAAAAATAAAAAATAACAGAAAAAAAAAGAAATAAAAGGAGCCTTAGGTGTCATCTAATCTAATTCTCTTATTTTAAAGATAAAAGAGCAGGGTCCAGTAAAGTAAAAGTAAAACCCACTTTTCTTGACCCCAACAAGAAATCTCACGAAATCTGTGTTGGATTCCCGTAGCTGCCATAACGAATCACCACAAATCTAGTGACTTAAGACAATGGAAATTTATTCTCTCAGAGCTCTGGAGGCCAGAACTCCAAAATTAAGGTGTGAATAGAGCCATCTCCCTCCGAGGCCCTGGAGACGAATCTTCTTAGGAGTTTCTGACGACTCCAGGCTTCTTTGGCCTATGGCTACAAAATTCCAATCTCTGCCTCTGCCTTCACAAGGCTTTTTTATGTTTTCTCTTCTGTCTCTTAGAGGACATCTGTCACTGGATGTAGGGTCTACCTGCATAATCCAGAATGATTATACCAGTTTAACGGAATTACACCTTCAAAGACTCTTTTTCCAAATATGGTCACCTTCACAGATTCCAGGAGTTAAGATCTGGACATATCTTTTGGGGGCTGCCATTCAACCTATTAGAGACTTTAAAGAATAATCAATCAATTAACAGTAGGTAATATCAGATTCTCTCTTTCTCTACGACAGAGAAGGAATGAAGAAACAAAAGTGGAATTGGATGATAAAAGTAAAGACAATGATAAACAGTGAAGGGGGTAAGAGAACAAAAGGAGAAGACAGGGTGCCTGGGTGGCTCAGTGGGTTAAAGCCTCTGCCTTCGACTCAGGTCATGATCTCAGGGTCCTGGGATCGAGCCCCACATCGGGCTCCCTGCTCAGCAGGGAGCCTGCTTCCTCCTCTCTCTGCCTGCCTCTCTGCCTACTTGTGATCTGTCTCATCTCTCTCTCTCTGTCAAATAATAAATAAATAAAATCTTTAAAAAAAACAAAACAAACAAACAAAAAAACCAAAAGGAGAAGACAGATTGAAAAGGCTTCATAACTTTGTCAAAGATCAAAGATCAACTTGTCAAAGAAGAACAAAGATACCTGGCAATTCTACAAAAATACTGTATCATGCAAGTTACATGCATATCTGCTTTCTGTGATTTGTGAAATGGTCAAGTATTTTAAACTCAAATTTCTCAAAAGGGAGTCCAGTTTCCAAAAGATGTATGGTTTGGAAGAGTAAACATTGTTAAAATGTCTATGCTGCCCAGAGCAATCTATACTTTCAATGCCATCCCAATCAAAATACCAATGGCATTTTTGAAAATGCTGGAATAAACAATCTTAAAATTTGTATTGAACCAGGAAAGACCCTGAATCACCAGTGAAATGCTGAAAAAGAAAAACGACCATACACAAAGATAAACTCTAAATGGATGAAAGACCTCAATGTGAGACAGGAATCCATCAAAATCCTAGAGAAGAACATGGGCAGTAACCTTTTTGACACTGGTCACAGCAACTTCTTTCAAAACATATCTCCAAAGTCAAGGGAAACAGAAGTGAAAATGAACCTTTGGGACTTCAAGATAAAAAGCTTCTGCACAGCGAAGGAAACAGTCAGCAAAACAAAGAGACAACCCACAAATGGAAGAAGATATTTGTATATGACATTACAGATAAAGGGCTGGTATCCAAGATCTATAAAGAACTTCTCAAACTCAACACCCAAAAAAACAAATAATCAAGTCAAAAAATGGATAGAAGACACAAACAGACACTTCTCCAAAGAAGACGCAACGGCTAACAGACACATGGAAAAATGTTCGACATCATTAGCCATCAAGGAAATTTAAATCAAAACAACATTGAGATACCACCTTACACCAGTTAGAATGGCAAAACTTGACAAGAAACAACAAATGTTGGAGAGGTTGTGGAGAAAGGGGAACCCTCTTACACTGTTGGTGGGAATGCAAGTTGGTGCAGCCACTTTGGAAAACAGTGTGGTGGTTCCTCAAAAAGTTAAAAACAGAGCTACCCTATGACCCAACAATTGCACTACTGGGTATTTACCCCAAAGAGACAGAAGTAGTGAAAAGAAGGGCCATAGACACCCCAATGTTCATAGCAGCAATGTCCACAATAGCCAAACTGTGGAAGGAGCCGAGATGTCCTTCAACAGACAAATGGATAAAGAAGATGTAGTCCATCTATACAAAGGAATACTATTCCGCCATCAGAAAGAATGAATACCCAACACTTGCATCAACATGGATGGAACTTGAGGAGATTATGCTAAGTGAAATAAGTCAAACAGGGAAAGACAATCATCATATGGTTTCACTTACTTTTGGAACATAAGGAATAGCATGGAGAACATTAGGAGAAGGAAAGGAAAAATGAAGCGGGGGGAAATCAGAGGGGGAGATGAACCATGAGAGACTATGGACTCTGGGATCAAACTGAGGGTTTTGGAGGGGAAGGGGTGGGGGCATGCGTGAGCCCAGTGGTGAGTTATTAAGGAGGGCACATATTGCATGGAGCACTGGGTGTTATATGTAAACAATGAATCTTGGAACACTACATCAAAAACTAATGATGTACTATATGGTGACTAACATAAAAAATTATTAAAAAATAATTAGTATGTCCATGGAACACCGCCGAGAGAAAGTCTGGATGACTTCTCAAGAGCCCAGTAGTCCTATATTTGCCAGGACAGACAGCCTGAGATGTACAACTTGGACAGTGACTCATTCTTACTCTAAAAATATGTGGAATTTCACATGTAATGAAAAGTATTGATTTAAGCCATGATGGAAAGCAACATGCCCAGGTAAAAGGTAAATAACAGCTTTTATTAACAAAACCCAAAGATGTTAGTGAACTTTATGTAGGTCTTCCTTTAGAAAAGTTAAGTCTTTGGTTTCCATTTCTCTCAAATTCCTCCCAGTCCCAAGACTTTGGCAGTGTCACTGATGACTTTTGTGTCAAGTACATGGTGGTCTCTTGTGGCTCATTTTGTGACAATATTCTGACTCTATCAAGAAACTGAATAAGTGGTCATTTGCCATTCCCTTACTTCCCAGCAAGAATCCCTTTTCTCTAATCTTGATCTCTTTTATCCTGCCTTTAGTTTGGAAACACTCTGCTTCTATTGCCAAATAATTTCAGTATTTTCTAGTTTCACTAGAAAACTTATTTCTGTGAAGTTTTCAACAAATAATTCATATTAGCATCCCTAGTAGGCTAGAAAAATTATGCTTATGGTATTTTCATACTTATTTTTATCCAGCTTACCTTTAGCATTTAAAAAATAATTATTATAAAATATTTGTCTTACACAAAAGTATAAAGAAAAATATAAAGAATTCCCAGTTTAAAAAGTAAACAAAAAGTAAATCTAGCAATATAGTTGAAGTCTCTATTTATTCATTCCCAATTTCATTCCCCTCTCTCTCTCCCTACCCCATCACTGCCAAGGTAACCTCTACCTTAAACTTGTATCTATTTTTCATTATCTCTCTAGACTTTATATGTCTAGACTAATTAAAATATTTTATTTTTTGTATAGTATATACTGCCAAACCAACGCTATCTATAAATAATAACTAATAATGATCATGATACTTAGGAAAAATTCCAGAATCTGCAAATTTAGAAAAAAAATCCCATGACATTATTTAAAAATCTGAGTCACTGAACAGGAGTTAAATTTTTAACAGTTTTATTCCAAACTGATAACTGCTATTTTACATGCACACAAATCCTATAGACAACTGTAGCAAAAACAAAGTAGCATATCTAATATTTGCCTTCCTGTGGAAGCTTTTAGCTAGACTAGAAAAAAAAAAGGTACACAATATGTAGGAAGTTAAAACGAAAGACAAATCAGATTCCTAAAGAATTAACTGTGGCAAATTTTTTTGATAGAATTATAATAGGAGTTGAAAGAAACACGACTGCCTAAATAAAGTATTCCTTGTTTCAAACATGGCTGAAAATAGCAGTATCTTCACTCCTGCCTCACCTGAGATTTATTTGGGAAGAAGTTAGGAAAAGCTTATCCAATCATAAAATAATGGACAAGCATATAAGGGACTATAAATAACACTAGTAGAAACACTTAATGAAATAATTCTCTTTGTTAGTCATAGTGAGCTTCAATTATAATTCATTATCAAACAGTGCCAAAAGGAAATTCCAGCTGTGATATATATAGAAAAAAAAAAAGACACACTGGACTATTAATACCAGAATACGAAACAGTAGTTAAGGGTGCCTGGGTGGCTCAGTGGGTTAAAGCCTCTGCCTTCAGCTCAGGTCATAATCTCAGCATCCTGGGATTGAGGCCGCCCGGCTCCCTGCTCACCGGGGAGCCTGCTTCCTCCTCTCTCTCTCCCTGCCTCTCTGCCTACTTGTGATCTCTCTCTCTGTCAAAGTAAATAAATAAAAATTTTTTTAAAATCTTAAAAAAAAAACGAAACAGTAGTTAATCTAACCAATATTTATTAAGTACTTCTTAAGTGCCAGGGACAAAGCTATGTAGGGCAAGGAAGGGAAAGATATATAACTTAATCCCTAGAATATAATAGGCCCTGCCCTTACAGCTAGAAGCTGAAACAATAAATTTCAAATAATACTAAGTTGATTATATAAAATAACTAAAAAAACATAAAAAGAACTAAAAGAACATAACTGGGTTAAGTAATTTTGTCTCAAGTTTTATTTATATATTGAAAAATATTAGGATTATATTAAAAGGACTCAAGTAATTATTCAGATATTTGAATATATCCAGACTTGGAAATATCCAAGAAGAATTAGTAGCATTTTTCCTGATATTCTTTACTACATAAACATAGCCCTAGAGACTACCTCTATATATAGTAAACTAAAGAAACAAATTAAAGCAACTCACATTTCCAAGGCATTATAATTTTAAGTGGTAGCAATATCTAGTTTTTAATAATTACTTTAAAGATTCCCCATCAGACCTATCCTAAAATACTTCAGTTAAATTGAGTTCATGTATATGAAAGCAGCTAGCATCGCACTTGCTAGACAGTGCATTCTTAATAAAAGTCGAAACAACAGCAGCAATTAACCTGATCTATGGAGCAATAAATATTTGAAACTATATAAGCAGCACAGAATTTTACTAACTGAAAAACCTTCGGAAATGATCTTGTACAAACCCTTGATTTTAAAAGATAAACTGAGACCAAATGATTTAGCCAACTAGCACCAAAACCAGGATTAAAATCCAAGTCTCCTAACATAAGACTAGTGTTTTTGCAAACTCTTTTGTTGGGCTAAACTTTTGGGAGGAAAAAAAAAAGGTCCCACCAAAAGCTTTGTTTTCCATAAGAAAATTTCCCAGATTCTGAGGCAGAAAAAGACCAGATTCTTACTCCAGCTATCACTAATCATAGCTTTAAGTAAGTAAGACACTAAAACTCTGGGATTCAGTTTTTGCATATAAAATGAGAAGGTTAGACTGGATCAGTGATTCTCAATCTTGGCTATCCAGTCGAATCCTCTGAGTGGCTTTTTAAAAACAGCAACACCAAGGTTCTACCCCCACACAGATTCTAACTTAAATGGTCTGGGATGGTCCGTGGGCATTCAGTATTATTTTAAAGTTTCCCGAGTGATTCCAATGTGTAACCAAGACTGAGGCCCACTGGACTAAATAATATTTAAAGGTCCCTTTTATCATATAAAATGTGAATTTATTCTTCCTTGTTTTGTTTGTAACATTAGTTAACACTAATGGGTATGTTAGACACAGTAAATGCACACAAATCCAGAAAAAAGTCCTTTTTAGGCTCTGTAGACATTCATGGTATCTGTAGATTCTATACCATAATCCCTTAGCATTTATTGAGTCCTATTCAAAAGAAAACTTCTTCTTCCCTGGTGCATCTTCCTCTATGGAGGGAACTCAATTAGTATCAAATTCTTGGCCCTCTCTATCTATGCCTTTCCTCCCCCCTTCCAAGACAGACTGTTTTTATTAGTTGGCAAATTTGGAGGAATAAACTGTATGTATATGCTTGGCTCGGCTCCCTCCTTTCACCTCCTGGGAATGAGCTAACCACAGAGAACACAAATTCTAACCGAGTTCTCTAAGGACGGTCTCTGCACTGGCACTCCCCTCAGTCCAGTGCTGCTATGACTGCTGTAAGCCTTCTAATTCCGAGGTTCGGAATTTAGGAGCCCATCCAGCAGCAAATACAAGCTGCAACCCTCTAATGTAGATTTTATTGGCTCCCAAATATTTATTGTTGTCTTACTTCTCAACTGGTTCAGAACTCAGCAAATGAAGAGCAATGCTGTTTCACTGGGCCCTCCCAGATATCTCAACAAGGCTTAGTCTGTATTTAACAATACTACAGGAATACAAGGATGATGTGCTTATCATTTAGCAACATTCAGAGTAAATGAACAAATAAATATAATTGTTATAAACTAAATGTTTGTGTCCTCCCAACATTCATGTTAAAATACTACCCCCCTTTTGATAGTAATAGGATGTGGGACCTTTGGGAAGTAATTAGGTAATGAGGGTGAAGCCCTAATGAATGGGACTGGTGCCCTTATAAGAAGAGACACAGGAGGGCGCCTGGGTGGCTCAGTGGGTTAAAGCCTCTGCTTTCGGCTCAGGTCATGATCTCAGCGTCCTGGGATGGAGGCCCGCATAGGGCTCTCTGCTCAGCAGGGAGCCTGCTTCCTCTTCTCCCTGCCTCTCTGCCTACTTGTAATCTCTCTCTCTCTCTCTGTGTCAAATAAATAAATAAAATCTTTAAAAAAAAAAAGAGAGAGACACAGGAGAAATTATCTCTCCTCATCTGAGGTTACAGCAAAAAAGTGGCCATCTATAAACCAGGAAGAGGGCCATCATCAGAACACAACTGTGCTGGCACCCTGATCCTAAACTTCCAGCTTCCAGAACTAGGAGGAATAAATATTTGTTGTTTAAGCCACTCTGGTGTATTTCCTACAGATCTAATCAAGGACTGTATTTTAACTAAAGGAAGTCTTTTTTTAAAAAAAGATTTTGCTTGACAGAGAGTGAACAAGCACAAGTTGGGGAGATGGGCAATGGGAGAAGGAACACCAGACCCCCTGCTGACAAGGGAGCCCAACTAGGGGCTCCATCCCAGGACCCTGGGATCATGACCTGAACCGAAGGCAGAAGCTTAACCAACTGAGCCACCCAGGCAACCCTAACCAAAGTAAGTCTTATCACTCTTGTCTTGATTCAGGGTTTTTCAACCTTATCATTATTAACATTTTGGGCTCAAAAATTTCTTCCTTTTTTTAAAACCACTTTGTTGAGGTTATGACTGACATACAAAAAGCTGTACATATCTAATATATACAACATGGTGAGTTTGGAGATAAGTATATACCCATAATCTATTCCATAACCATATCCATCACTTCAAAAGTTTGGGCTGACTAACGCTTGTTGAGGACGGCTGTCCTGTACATTCTAGTAAGTTTAGCCTCATCCATGGCTCTTACTCATTAGATGTGAATAGCAATTCCTCCAGTTGTGACAACCAAAAATGTCTCCAGACACTGCCAATTGTCCCCCAGGTAGCAAAATCACCCAGTGTTGGGAACCACTGTTTCAATTTGATGTGTCAGTACAGGAAAGCAAAAGTGTGACTATGTGTTGAAAAAGCAAGCACAGAATCATAGATTACAATGGCCAGAAAGGTCCTTATGGCTCAGCTAGTCCAGCACTTTGCATTTTTAAATGAGAAACTATAATTATGAAAATATTAATATTTATTGCAAGTCATTCATTGAGGCAGAACCTTTTACATTTAAAATCAGCAACCCTGCGAATAAAAAATGCAAAAAGAAGCATAGGCTAGGAATTCCCTAGTTGTTTTTCCTCCTGAAAACATTAGTATTATTTCTAGAGCTGTGCCATATCACTTTAAAATATATGAAATACATTTCCTCCAATTCTTGCTCTTACAAGACCTGTGAGAAATCTTTAGAAACCATGCCTACACTACTAGAGGTAAAAACCATGGTTCTCACCACACATATATACCACCAAAAAATAGAGAAGAATAGCCACTGATGCAACAGAAATAAAGGAACTAAAATATTAATAAAAAAGTAGAGAACCCATCATGTATTACTTGGCAAAGAAACAAGTAGGTATTAATGCAGTCTTGCCTTCTCCAACCTATCCTCCACAGCAACCTTTATCAAAAAGATCCTTCTAAAACAAAAATCTGCTTATGTTTTCTTCAGCCTGGCTTCAAATCCCTCAAAGGTTCACGATATCTGTCATTTTCAAGATAAAAACCAAACTTCCCAGTTTCCATGACCCTGCTCCTGCCCACCTCTCCAGCCTCATCTCCTTTCCTTCTCCCATACACACCCTAAGTTCCAGCTACTCTGTACTGCTTGATGAGCTCTAAAGATACCAAAGAATCTATATTTAGTAAGAACAGGAAAAGTGAGATCAACACAACTGCATATAACGCTTGTTTACGATCCCACCCTTCAGTTGTCAGATCTGGTGTGACTTCCTCAAGGAACACTGCCCCAACCCCAACTCTGTTACATGTTTTCACAACACCATGGACCTCTCCTTCACCGCACTTATCACAACTATAGTTTTTATAATTATTTGTGTGGTTATTTTATTCATCTCTTTCTCCATACAAACTATAAACTCCAATAGGGCAGGAAGTATGTTTATACTTGGGACATACTGTCCAATATGTCCCCAAAGCAGGTTTCACTTATGCTTGGCATACAGTAGACGCTCATATGAATATTTGTCAAATAAATAAATGAGTATTCTTTTATATCTCCAAGTCTTTTCAGGGTGGTATTTCCTATCTGTAATGATCCTCTCTTCTTTATATGGCCACCTCCTGTTTCCCTTTAAAATTCAGCTCAGCATCCTTCACCCTGGAAATCTAACCTGATCCCTAAGGCCAAGTTAGATACTCTACTTCTGTGCTCTCATAACATCCTGGATATATTTTTATACAGCATATATCTTTGACTGTAGTTTTCTCTGTACTTGCCTCCACCCCCCCCCCATCTCTTCCACTAGACTGTGAGCCCCTTAAGGATCAGGGCTGTGTCAATCATCTGATATGCTCCGCTGGCAGCACAAGTGCCCAACACGGAGGGGGCATTCAGGTAATGTTTGAATAAATACAGAGGTACATACACTGCATTTTATTACACAGGTTCCCACCTATCTACAGAAACCTCTGCTGAGGGGAAACATTATAAGGACAAAATAGAGCCTGAAATAAAGCCCCAACATTTAAATTACATTACAGCTTATCCAGAAAGGACTGTGACCTAAAAAAATTGCTTTTAACAAATTTTTACCAAAATTCTCCTTGGTGTGCTTTAAGAATAACAAAATTGGGGGCACCTGGGTGGCTCAGTCATTAGGCATCTGCCTTTGGTTCGGGTTGTGGTCCCAAGGTCCTGGGATCGAGCCCCACGTGGGGCTCCCTGCTTGGCAGGGAGCCTGCTTCTCCCTCTCCTATTCCCCCTGCTTGTGTTCCCTCTCTTGCTGTGTCTCTCTGTCAAATAAATAAAATGAAGATCTTAAAAAAAATAACAAAGCTTTGCAGTAACAGAACACTAAATAAAAATTTAAAAATAATTTGAATAATAAATTCGTTCTAGGAAAATAGGGAAAGTTCAATGTTGCACTCAGTGCAATGTGAGAAATTTTAAAATAGTGGTATCTCAAGAACCACTGTACTATGTTATCCCATTACTGAAAGGATAATTTAACCTAAGAATTCCATTGCAAATGATGGTAACCCTTTATGAACAAAGTAATGATATCTGTAATTTTTCTTATGTCCTTATATTGAGGAAAGAGTTGGGCTCCTAAAGCAACTACATTTTTCTTAACACATGGTCTATCTCTCTAGACTTCTGAAACATTAAATGTTATTCCAATGATTCTTTAGTAGACATACTTAGAACAATATAAGGATAGAAATTATGCTATTTGGCTGCTTCTGTCATAAACGACTGCACATCTGCCCTGCTTACAAGCTAGTTTCTCCTTAACCAAGAACATGTGAAGCTTTCAAGAAACAAATAAAAGGTTAATGACCAAGACACTGCCCTTTTCTCTACCTTTCAACCTTACTTAAAATACAGGAAAATGAAAACTCAAGGAAGAGAGGAAGGCAGGGATAAGACCTAAAAGAAGTACAATGGCAAAAAACTCAGTCTCATTCAATTCTGAATAGATAATCCACTGCCAGATCACTCTTTTTACTGAACAACAGCAACAATCAGATTATACTAATTCAGGAATTTTTGAATTTCTTTCTTGTATCTGATTAGATTCATGAGGTAAAAATACTCTTCGGTGAGCTGTCTTTGTCTAGTTTCCACTTCTACATGCAGCCCATGATCTCCACTCTTATCTCCCAGCCTCGGTTAAAACCCCCGAGGCCCATCTCCAGTCCAATCACTGTCTCATGCGCCTCTGGACTATAACGTCCAATCTCAGAGTTCCCTTTTGCACCAGAAGATTTGCCTTTCCTGCCTTTAAACATGGCTATACATGAAAAGAGTTTTGTCGTTGCTATATTTAATCCGATATTTATCTAGGTTTTCAGCAGGAGAAGGACATTTCTTTATCTTTGAATTCCACTATCTCACCTGGAAATTCCTTACTATTAGAAGTTACTCTTCAATATGTTACCTGTAACATTAAAGTCTTCACTAACGTCCCTTAAAAATAAAAGTATTAATTACTTTCTAAACAGACTTTGCCCCTCTTGCCACCATCAATGCTTGTTGATCCTAATGACTGACTGGTGATAAATTAGCTCTAACATCTCATTACCAGTTTACTACTACTTGACATTAGCCATCCAATGTCAAATCTAAACACTGCACCGCATCTCATGACATTTTCAAATGTGAAAATGAACTGAAAAGGCATGTCTGATTATGAAGTTTTGTTTTTGTTTTTGTTTTTAAAGATTTTATTTATTCACTTGACACAGAGAGAGAGATTACAAGTAGGCAGAGAGGCAGGCAGAGAGAGAGGAGGGGGCAGGCTCCCTGCTGAGCAGAGAGCCCGATGCGGGCCTCAATCCCAGGACCCTGGGATCATGACCTGAGCCGAAGGCAGCGGCTTTAACCCACTGAGCCACCCAGGCGCCCTGATTATGAAGTTTTAAGTTAGGTTTTCAATTAATCTAATTCTGAATTTGTCATGGAAGTATAACACTTCTCTATTTTTAGCTTTGTCTCTCTTGTTTGTATTGCAGTTTTTAAAATTTCAGGTACTTTCAGAAATATAAAGTTAAGTCTTATGAAGTGTCTTACAAAGATCCTATACTTAGTCATATTATAATAGCAAGACTGCAGATTACTTGAGAAGTAGGATTGCTAATGGCAAAGGGTAATTTAGCAAGTATAAACACATTTCTGCCTAGTGGAGGATATATGCAATGGAGCACACACATAAACATAAATACACACACACGCACCATATATGTATACATATACCACACACACACACACACGCGCACGCACACACACACACATGGTTATGTAATTCCTAGAATGAGCCAACTTTTAGAAAATTTATTCATTCAATAAAAATATGCTATGTGCCAGACATTGTATTATTGAATGCTAACCATTCAGTAGAATAGGTGAGACCCCTTTACCTTCATAAGATTGACATTCCCATAGGAGACAGTAGAAAGTACAGGCATATCTTGTTTTATTGCACTTTGCTTTATTGAAATTCACTGATACTGCATTTTGTACAAATTGAAGGTCTGTGGCAACAAACCTTTTTCATTTATTTTATTTATTATGGTGATCTGTGATCAGTGGCCCTTGATATTAATATTATATGGGACAGCAAACTTAATAAATATTGTGTGTGTTCTGACTACTCCACTGACCAGACGTTCCCCTCTCTCCTTCTCCTCAGGAATCCTTATTCCCTGAGACACAACAATATTGAAATTAGGCCGGTTAATAACCCTACAATGGCCTCTAAGTATTCAAGTGAAAGGAAAAGTTGCATGTCTCTCACTTTAAATGAAAAACTATAGATTATTAAGCTTAGTGAAGGCATGTCAAAAGTGAGACAGAAGATAGGCCTCTCGCACAAAACAGTTATCCAAGCTGTTAATACAAAGGAAAAGTTCCTGAAGGAAATGAAAAGTGCGACTCTAGTGAACACTAAGATGACAAGAAAGTAAAGCAGCTTTATTCCTGATGTGGAGAAAGTCTGAGTGGTCTGGAAAGAAGATCAAACCAGCCACAATATCCCCTTAAGCTAAAGCCTCATCCAGAGCAGGACCCCAACTGTCTTCAATTCTATAAAGACTGAGACAGGTGAGGAAGCTGCAAAAGAAAAGTCTGAAGCTAGCAGAGGTTGACTGATGAAATTTAGGGAAAAGAAGCTGTCTCAATAACATAAATGTATGAGGCAAAGTAGCAGGTACTGATGCAGAAGCTGCAGCAAGTTATCCAGATCTAGCTCAGGTAATTCACAAAGGTGGCTACGCTAAACAACAGATTTTTAGTGTAGATGAAACAGCCTTCTATTGGAAGAAGATGCCATCTAGGACTTTCATGGCTAGAGGGGAAAAGTCAATGTCTGGCTTCAAAGCTTCAAAGGACAGACTGATGCTCTTGTAAGGGGCTAATGCAGCTGGTGACTTAAAGTTGAAGCCAGGGCTGATTTACCTTTCCAAAAATCCTAGGGCCCTTAAGAATTATGCTAAACCTACTCTGCCTGTGCTCTACAAACAGAACAACAATGCCTGGATAACCACACATCTGTTTACACATGGTTTACTGAATATTTTAAGCCTGCTATTGAGATCTACTGCTCAGAAAAAAAAAAAAAAGATTGCTTTCAAAATAGTGCTGTTCATTGACAATGCACCTGGTTACTCAAGAGCTCTGATGGAGATGTACAAATAGATGAATTTGGTTTTCATGCTTGCTAACACAACATCCATTCTGTAGTCCATGGATCAAGGAATAATTTTGACTTTCAAGTCTTATTATTTAAGAAATACATTTCATAACACTGTAGCTGTCATAAATAGTGATTCCTCTGATGGATCTGGGCAAAGTAAATTGAAAACCATCTAGAAAAGAGTCCCCATTCTAGATGCCATTAAGAACATTTGTGATTCATGGGAAGAGGTCAAAATATCAATATTAACAGGAGTTTGATAGAAGTATATTCCATTCATAAATGACTCTGAGGAGCTCAAGATTTCAGTGGAAGAAGTAACTACAGATATGGTGGAAATATCAAGAGAAGTAAAATCAGAAGTTAAGCCTGAATGGCTGCAGTCTCATGATAAAACTTTTAAGATTTATTTATTTTATTTGAGAGAGAAAGAGAGAGAGCATGTACATGTGTGCAAGTGGGGGGAGGGGCAAAAGGAGAAGGTGAGAGAGAATCTTCAAGCAGACTCCCCACTGAGTGCAGAGCCCACCATGGGATCTGACACAGGACCCTGAGATCATGACCTGAGCTGATACCAAGAGCTAGACCCCTAACTGACCAAGCCTCCCATGATAAAACTTGAACGAATGAGGAGTTGCTTCTTATGGATGAGCAAAGAAAGTGGTTTGCTGAAATGAAATCTATTTCTGGTGAAGATGCTGTGAAAATTGTTGAAATGACAACAGAATGTAGACTATGACATAAATTTGGTTGATAAAACAGCAGCAGAGTTTGAGAAGACTGACTACAATTTTGAAAGAAGTTCCATTGCAGGTGAAATGCTTTCAAACAGCATCACAAGCTATAGAGAAACTCTTTATGAAAGGAAGAGTCAATCAACACATCAAACTTGTCTTACTTTAAGAAATGCCACATCCACCCTAGCCTTCAGCAACCACCATCATGAGCAGTAAGCAGCCATCAACCATCCAGGCAAGAGCATCCACCAGCAAAAAGATTATAACTCGCTGAAAACTCAGCTGATGGTTAGCATTTCTTTTAGCTATAAAGTATTTTTAAATTAAGGCATGCCCATATTTTAGACATAAGGATGCTGCACTATACTTACAGTATAGTGTAAACATAACTTTTTATGAACTAGAAAACAAAAAAATTAATTTGACTTGCTTTACTGCAACATTCACTTTATTGCAGTGGTCTGGAACTAAACTTGCAATATCTCCCAGTTATCTCCTGCATAACAAACAAACATGCAAAGCAAATAAAAAAAGATTAGGATTATAGTTAGAAGGAAATAAGCATGATTCTATCACAGATTGAAAGGGCCCATTCTAGATAAGATAATCGGGAAAGGCATCTGTGAAGAAGAGACCTGAAGAAAAAGAAGGGTATTTACTAGAACTTTACAGCATGGGGGTCTGGAGGGCAAAAGAGCGGTAGGATACCAGGGGTATATTCAAGGCAGAGACAATAGCAAGAAAGCATGTTAGGAGTTCCACAAACTAAACTAAAGCTAGTCTGATGTATAGCAGGGAGGAGGGAGAGTGTAACAGGATATGTGAGACTGGAGAAATGACAAGGCCAGATCATGCAGGACAATCAAAGAAAGTCACGATATCAAACTGCATTAAAAATGCAAGGCCTGGGGCGCCTGGGTGGCTCAGTCATTAAGCGTCTAACTTAGGCTCGGGTCATGATCCCAGGGTCTTGGGAGAGAGCCCTGCATTGGGCTCCCTGCTAGGCGGGAAGCCTGCTTCTCCCTCTCCCACTCCCCCCGCTTGTGTTTCCTCTCTCGCTATTTCTCTCTGTCAAATAAATAAATGAAATCTTTAAAACAAACAAACAAGAACAAAAAACCAAGGTCCAATAATATGCTGTCTACAAGAAACCTACTTAAAACATTAAGACATAATGGGTGCCTGGGTGGCTCAGTCAGTTAGGCATCTGCTCAGGTATAATCCCCGGGGCCTGGGATCAAGTCCCACACTGGGCTCCCTGCTCAGCAGGAAGCCTGCTTCTCCCTCTCCCCTTATTCCTCCCCCTTGCTCATCCTCTTTCCCTCTCTGTCAAATAAATAAATAAAATCTTAAAAAAACAAACAAAACAAAAAAAACTTTAAGACATATACTGGTTAAAGTAAAAGGATAAAAAAAAACACACCATATAAACATTAAGCAAAAGAAAGCTGCAGTGACTATATTAATATCAAAGTAGATTTCAGAACAAGGGTTAGATTATCAAAGATAAAGAGGGATGTTACATAATGTTCCTTACATAAAAGGACAAATTGACCAAGAAGACATAATAATCCTAAAGATGCATAAACCTGACAACAGAGCTTCAAAATATATGAAGAGAAATCGACCCCTCAAATTGATCTGCAAATTAAGTGCAAATACAATCCAAATCCCAGGAGATCTGTTTTGTTTTACATATTGAGAAGCTGATTCAAAAATACATATGGAAAGAAAAAGGAACTACAGTAGCCCAAACAATTTTGAAAAAGAACAATAAAGCTGGAGGACTCACAATGCCTCATCTTAGCCCTATAACAAAACCACAGTAATTAAGACTCTATGGTACTGGTAGAACAGGGCAGTTGGCTTCAGCACACTTATAATCAACAGATTTTCAACAGAGCCCAAGGCAATTTAATGGAGAAAGGAGTGTTCAACAGAGCCCAAGGCAATTTAATGGAGAAAGGAGTGTTCAACAAAGGGTGCTGATACAACTGAATATCCACGTGTTTAAAAAAAAAACTCAACTAATTCCTAACACCATACAGAAGGTATAAATGAACTTGAAACAGAGGAATCACAGAATTAAATATGAAATGTACACAATAAAACTCTAGAACACACAGGAAGAAATCTCTGTGACTTTGGAATAGGCAAAAAATTCTTAAAGAGAACACAAAAAGCATAAACCATAAAAGAAAAAATTGTTAAAATGGGTGTCATCAAATTTTAAAACTCCTTTCTAGACACTACAAGAAAATGAAAAGACAATCCACACACTGGGAGAAAATATTTGCAAACACATCTGACAAAGGACTGATAACTGAAATACATAAAGAACTCTCACAAAGCAACAGTAAAAAATGAATACTCACACAAATAAATGAGCAAATAATTTGAGTATTTCATCAAAGGCTATACAGATGGCAGATATATACATGAAACACTATTAATCGTTAGAGAAACAATAGTAAAACTACTATAAGATACAAGTACTCCCATACTTAAATAGACCATTTTTTTTTAATTGACAACACCAAGTGCTGTCAAGGGTGCAGAGCAAAAGGCACACTTCCTCATTGCTGGTGGGAATGCAAAACTCTACAGGCACTTTGGAAAACAGGTAAGCAGTTTCGGAGATAATTAAACACACACTTATGTAATCCAGTAATCCCATTCCAAGATATTTACCAAACAGAAATGAAGATTTATGACCCCACAAAAACATGCATGCAAACGTCCATATCTGCTTTGTTCTTAATCAGCAAAAGCCAGAAACAACCTAAATGTCCAACAACTGAAGAATGGATAAACAAACTGTAGTATATTCATACAATGGAATGCTAAACTGTGATATATAGGAGCAAACTACTGACTCAGTAAACAGTATGGATGTATCTCAAGAGTATTATGTTAGGTAGAAGAAGCTACATGTTATATAATTCCATTTATATAACATTCTGGAATACCATAAAAAGTGTAGGGAAAAGGTTGTATATTATATGATTCCATTTATAAAATATTGTGGAAAAGATAAAACTATAGGGAACAAAAACAGATTAAATGTTGCTAGGGCTAGGACTGTGGACAGAGGATTGACCACAAAGGGGCTTGAGGGAATCTTCTGGGATGATAGAAATATTCTACACCTTGATGTGGTGGTTAGACAACTATATATATCTCTCTTAAAAATGCATAGAACTGTACGCTTAAAAATGTGTGAATTTTACTGTAAGTTATACGTCAACAAACCTAATTCTCTAAAAGAGAAAACAAGGATCATAGTAAGTACAAAAGGGCACCAATGAAAAAAATAAAGGTAAAAGAGATAGATATCATACAATTCTATAATGCTCGACTTCTCTAAGCAGTTTCTTACATATTTTATCATTGTAAGACCATTCTTTAACTTATGAAGACCACTCTTCACCTTAATTAATTTCTTGAATTTAAAAAATACCAAATTACATAATAATATGCTGGTCTGAGTTCAGGCTGCCAGGGTCTTAAACATAGCTAGCAAACTCTGACAGCTGAAAGCTCTAGGTCCCTTTTCTAGGTAAGATAGCTTACAGAACTTGTTGCAAGATGATAAAAAGGAGATGTGAGTCACAGATTAAAGGAACTGTCTTTTCAGACAAGTGAAATTGAGGGATAGGTGACAAAACAGCTGTAGAACAGGGTCATTACTGTTAGAGCAAGGAGTCCCAAATAACTTCCTTGGGTGCCTCAAGGTGCGTGCAGCTGACATGACAGACCCAGGAAATGATGTAACAAACAGAAGTCACAGTGCACTGGGGAGGCTCAGAATGGACTTTGACGTGTTTTAACTCATCTTTGAATAATGCTGGGAAACAGGCTCCATCATTTGCAGTTCCTAGCGCAGAACGAAAATCCGGGTCACTTGTTCGAAACTGAAGAATTTCAAGATGACAACAGCAAATAATTAAATTGAGCACAAAGGCCTTCTAAGGGTAGGGCATGTCCAACTGCCCAGTCACATGGCCACAAAACCAGCCACAGGGAAAAGTACAGTCCACTGACATATTCATAACATGCTAGCAATCTCCCGTCCATTCCCTGACTGCACTGATAACCATGCCATTAAAATATTATTTTAAATTTTCACATTCAAATCTCCAAAGGAGATTCTATACCTTTTTAAAAATCCATTTTACTGTGTCAGAAAAGTTCTCCAGTTATCTTTTATTTTCTATTGAAATTCCCCATCTCCCTTATCTCATACCCAAGAATAACAGAAAATATCTTTCTATCACTGCCTGTAAGATGTCCCTTTTATATGGCTGAAGATCATTATGGGCTGTCTATCTAGAACCACAGGATATGAAAGTAAAAGTAAAAAAAGTAATGCATTCTGTCAGTAAACCTAAAAGAAGCTAGAAAGAAATTAATTAGTTTAAATAGTGGGTCTAAAAATGAGATAATAAACAAGAAAGCACTATTGAAGTGTAAGATTTTTATACTTTTTATCTCCATTTTTAAGAAAAAGACTAATCAACCTCTAGCTCCTTAAGATACATAAGATTAACCTTACAGAAGGGGTCTAAGAAGATCTAGAAATTATTCCTTATAAAAATACTTTTTTTACAGTCCAAGTAAATGGACTCCCTCCCTCAGAAAGTCCATATAATCGACACATGAAGAACATGGAGAGCAGATCAACACAAGAAAAAAACTGAGACTAAGATTTTTATGAGTTAAGGTTACATGATGATTTGTCCAGATTTTCCCCTTAAGGTTAACTTCAGTTTTTTTTTTAATTAGTATACTATCACCAAAATACAAACAAAACTAAGTATAAACCTCTTGTGCTTATAGTTCTTTTACAACTACAAAGCAGAAGCTAATTTTCAAATGAAATATGTAAGCAACAAAACCAGTAATAATCAGATACTTAATTTAATTAATTTAATGTGACAAATAATGCTGATCTTTAGACAGTTAATCGCTGCTTAAAACTTGACCATGGTACTCATTGCCACAGCATGCATTCTTTGAGTGTCAGCTCTCAAGACTTTAGTGAGTGCTTTTTGTAAAATTATGAAACAAACCAAATAAAAAGTGACATTTCTCATCAAACCAGATGTTATATCTTTATGATCCACAAATCTATGAAACACAGTTAAGAATATAAAATTTTTATTTCTAAAACCTAATCAGAAATTAATTTTAAATTGTATTCTGGTATGAATAAACTATTCACACTTACACCTTCATTTATGGGATAACCAAGCAACAACTGAAGTTGTAAAAATAGTGCCTCTAAAAAATTTTTTTAAACAAGGTCATGAAAAAATAGTGTACATCCATGTAGAAAGAAATATATTTAATCCCAGAAGTGATGCAATAATGTGTCCCTACCCTATCCTAAAAACCCCTTAAAGCCAATAAACAATTTGCCAATAAATCCCTATGTTCAATAACTTTAAAACAAGCAAGCAGAAACAACTAACATGTAACCTGTCACATCTTTGAAAGCAGGACATAAGAAATGAGAATAGAAAAAAATCCTATGCCATGACATCAAAACAACAAAAATGGCTCAAAATATATATGATTTGAGAATCCAGCCACCAGGTAGCTTCCTCCACCCTGCAAATTAACTTATTCCACTTCCCATTTTCAGTGGTAACAAACTATATCATCTCAGACTCAGATACAAAATATCTATCCAGAGTAGACCTTGACTCCCTCTCCAAAACTGCTGATTCACTTAGTGGGCCAGTGTAGTATATAATGTTTGGTGTACACATTTTCAAAGAAGGGGAAGCAACTCTTTTTTATTTATCAGATCTTCTCTTCAAGTTTCTGCTCAACTAGAATAACAAAGACAAAGCACTGTGAAATGTTCCTACGCTGATTTTTACTTACTTTGATACAGGGTAGGATAACTGAGGTCATTCCTAATTGAGATAAATGAAAAGAAAAAAGTAAAACTCTCCAGGACAGATAAGGAGGAAACAAGGATCTATAGCCTCAGAGCTTGACCCACTCAGCTATTCTCCTTCAATACATTCTCCATTCTCCACTTCTTCAGTTCAATTCAGTTTGATAACTACCTGTAGAGGGCCCACTGTCTTCCAGTCACTGTTTGGCGTACTGGGGTTACAAGATTATTAAAAGACAGTTATAGGAGTTTGCCTTCTGGAAGATCCCTTTCCCAAAGGGAATTTCCCTCATCCATCTAGACCTAGATTAAGGACTCCTTGTCCTTATCCGCAATGCAGAATTAAGTACTTCTTCCTCTGAAGGGCTACTAACAGTTTTTATTTCTCCTAAACTCTGTGCTGCCCCTTGTCCTGTATCAATGCCACTGAGAGTGAAGGGAAAGAGATAGCTGAATTTCAATTCCACCTATTAATGAACAGCTATTTAACCTTTAAATAAAGAATTATTTAGTGCTTACTATATCCCACATAATTTTCCAATCCCTTTGTTCATATTACCTTACTCAATCCTTACAATAACTTTGAGATTAGTTATATTATTACGTTTTGCAGATAAGGAAACTGAGAGGTCCAGAGAAGGTAAGTAGCTTACTTGCTGCCTGAAGTCATGCAGCCAGTAAGTGCTGGAACCTGAATTTGAACCCAAGTAGTCTGAATCTGCCCCTCAAAATGAGGTATTGATACGTACTTACAGAGACTCACATAAGACAATGTATGTGAAAGCTTTAACAGTGTCTAGCACACTATAGGTGCTCATTAAACGTTAGTTTTCTTCCATCCCGAAGAGACTCCAAATTCCTAAGGGAAGAGGCTGTCTCTTACTCATATTTTGTCTTCTAACAAATCTAGCACTGTGCTTGGGAGATAAAAGGTGTTCAATAAATAAATCTAATGTGCATGCTCTTGACCCAGACAGACAAATTGTCCATATAAATGGAAAATGGTGCTAAGTAAGTCAGTCAGAGAAGAACAAATACTGTATGATTTCACTCATATGTGGAATTTAAGAAACAAAACATAGAACATATGGGAAGGAAAGGAAAAAATAAAATAAGATAAAAAACAGACAGGGGGCAAACCATAAGAGACTCTTAACTATAGGGAACAAACTGAGGGTTGCTGGAGGGGTAGGGGTGGGGTAACTGGGTGATGGGCATTAAGTAGGGCACTTGATGTAATGAGCACTGGGTGTTTTATGCAACTGATGAATCACTAAACTCTACCCTGAAACTAATAACATACTACATGTTAAGTAACTTGAATTAAAATAAAAATAAAATAAAATAAAATAAAATAAATGAAGGAAAAGCAGAAGGGTATCTCCTGGAGCCAGTCTCTACCTCCACATGGGCATAGGAATTAAATTTTCCAATTTAAGGTATTATTGGTCTAACAAGTTTCTCTTGTCCTAGGAAGATATTGGAAAAATAGGAGAATTTGTCTTCTTTTACCCAGATAAGCATCGGATAAGGACAGGGCAGCAAGATCTATGATGTCAGTTTATAAGGGATAAATAAAAAACAGAACTCCAGTAAACTCAGGATTCCAGATTTTAAAGTGAATTATATATTGGAGCTGTCGTGGCTGAATAGCTTTTTATATGAAAATTGCTGAGCCCACCTATTTCTGAGTATTTTGCAATTTGCAGGTAAGAATAAAAATTTTATATTCCATTTAGGAACCTATAAACTCTACTTGATGAACAAAAGCAACTTTTTAGTTCTTGCTACTCCCCAAAAATGTTGAACAAAATATTTAAACAATACCAGTTTAGAAAAACGCTAAAATTAATAGCCTTCCAGGGCACCCATGTGCCTTGGCTCAGCCTTGTATGAAGAGATTCTCTTTCAGAAGCAAATATATAGTTACTGCACTACAGTGATAAGATATCCTGGCCCAAGGAATCCCAAGTTTAGGTATCCAGTATTTAACAAGAAAATCAACATTCAGAAATAATTTTAAGTGTTGAGTAACACTGTAGTAGCTATTTTAGTACCCTAGTTACAAGTTGAAACAACATTTCTAAGAGAAAGCTGTTACCGCTGACCTGATCAACTTTTCTGAATCTAAAAGGCCTCACCATCCTCCCAACATGCTCCTTTATTGTTAGTATCCAGTCTCAATCCCTAAGAATTGAATAACTCTGATGGATATCCAGAAGCCTTTGAATCTTGGGGCGAAGGCCCTGCCTTCCTATTGTTGCTGTCCTTGTTGGCTACAAGCCTGGATTATGAAGAATATAATGACAAGATAATGGTAGTTGCTAATGCTTCAAAGTATTATATTATTTCTAATTCTCCATAATAACTCTACAATATAACTGTTATCTCCAGTTGACAAATTAGTAAACTAAGATTCAAAGAAGTTATTTAACCAAGACCACCCAAATGAATATCAGTGGCAAAGCTAGAATTCAAAGTTATATGTATCTGACAATAAAGACCATGTCTTCCCCATAATCACTGCCTTTTAGTGCGTGATCACATTATCCAAACATTTACTAAAAAAAGAAACTGTATACACACAAAAATTATCTTCCTAGTACCTAAGATAATACCCACAGACTGGGTTTTTTTGTTTTAATGACTATGAAAGCAACAAACCTTATACCTCATTGTTAATAACTACTGGAAAGTCCATAAGGTTAGGGATTTTTGTGTTTTGTTCACTATTAAAGCCTCAACTTCTAGAACAATACTTGGCATCAGTAGGTATTCGGGAGCAATTTGTTGAATGAGTAACAAAAATGTCTGGTTGGATTTTTTAAAAATAATTAAAAGCACCATGTTTTGTGCAACACACATTCTGTAAATCTCTTTCAAGTCAGAATGTGACTAAAGTGGAATATGCACAAGAATCAACAAATCAAAGAGTGGTTCTTGAAGTAATTAAATAAAGAACAAATTCACGAAGCTTGATAATATCTACCAGTTCATATTCCAAGAAATTTGAATTAGAAAAAAATAGACTTTAGCCTTATATTAAAATTAATAGGGGCTCCTAGGTGGCTCATTCAGTTAAGCATCCAACTCTTGGTTTCAGCTCAGGTCATGATCTGAGTTGTGAGATTGAGCCCCACATCGGGCTCTGTGCTGAGTGTGGAGCCTCCCTAAGATTCCCTTTCTCCCTCTTCCTCTGCCCCTCCCCCCCTCAAAAAATTAATAAAATACTGCAAATACATACTGTTTGCTTTGCTGAGAGATTGTACAAATACGACATTAAAGTTCAGGGAAGATCATAAGGAATAAAGAGGGATACAGCCCACGTGTTCACCATCACAGAGCAGACACTCTCCAAAAGCGCTCTTAGAAAAGCCAGGGTATCGATATTTATACAAGACAAAATAGACTTTAAAACAGAGACTATAACAAGAGACAAAGAAGGATACTATATACTAATATGGGTCACCTGGGTGGCTCAGATGGTTAACTGCCTTCGGCTCAGGTCATGATCCTGGGGTCCTGGGTTAGAGTCCCACATTGGTCTCCCTGCTCAGTGGGGAGTCTGCTTCTCCCTCTCCCACCCCACGAAATAAATAACATCTTTTTGTAAAAAAAAAAGGGGGGGGATACTATATAATAATAAAGGGGATAATCCAATGGGAAGATATAACAATTATAAATATTTATGTACCAAATATGCACCCAAATACATAAAACAGTTAATAAAAAACATGTAGGTACTAATAGACAGTAATACATTAATACTAGGGGACTTTAGGACCCCACTTACAATAATAGACAAATCTAAACAGAAAATCAACACGGAAACAGTGGCTTTGAATAACACACTGGACCAGATGGTTTTAACATATATTCAGAGCATTCCATCATGAAACAGCAGAATACACATTCTTTTTAAGTACACATGGAACATTCTCTAGAACAGATCACATATTAGGCCACAAAACAAGCTTCAACAAATTCAAAAAGACTGAAGTCATATCATTCATTTTCCCTGACCACAACACTATGAAAGCAGAAATTAACTCCCTCCCGAAAAAATCTGGAAATACCACAAATACATGGAGATAAAATAACATGCTACCTAACAATGAATGGGTCACCCAAGAAATCAAAGGAGAAAGCTTATAGCAATACAGGCCTACCTTTAGGAAGCAAAAACAAACAAACAAACAAACAAACAAAAAACCTCAAATAAACAACCTAACTTTACAGCTAATGTAGCTAGAAAATGAGCAATAAACAAAACCCAATACCAGCAGAAGGAAGGAAATAATGGAGATTAGAGCGGAGGGGTGCCAGGGTGGCTCAGTTAAGCCTCTGCCTTAGATCCCAGAGACTGGGGATCTAGCCCCATATCAGGCTCCCTGCTCAGCAGGGTGGTCTGCCTCTCCCTCTGCCCTTTCACCTGCTTGTGCTCTCTCAAATAAATAAATAAAATCTTTTAAAAAAAGATTAGAGCAGAAATAAATGACACAGAAACCTAAAAAACAATAGAACAGATCAATGAAACCAAGAGCTGGTTCTTTGAAAAAATCAAAACTGACAAATCTCCAACTAGGTTCATCAAGAAAAAAAAGAGAAAGAACTCAAACAAAATCACAAATGAAAGCAGAGAAATAGCAACCAATATCACAGAAATATGAACAATTGTAAGAGAAAATTATGAAAATTTATATGACAGCCAATTAGAAACCTAGGATAAATGGATAAATTCCTAAAAACATAAAATCTACCCAAACTGAAGCAGGAAAAAGTAGAAAATTTAAACAGACTGATTACTAGCCAGGAAATTGAATCAGTAATCAAAAAACTCCCAACATCTGCCTTTGGCTTGGGTCATGATCCCAGGGTCCTAGGATCAGGCCCTACATGGCGCTCCCTGCTCACTGCGGAGCCTGCTTCTCCCTCTGCCCCTTCGGTTGCATGAACGGGTGCGCGCACACACACACACTCTTTCTCTTTGTCTCTCAAATAAATAAGTAAAATCTAAAAGGAAAAAACAAAAACCAAAAAATCTCCCAACAAACAAAAGTCCAGCACCAGACAGCTTCACAGACAAATTCTACCAAAGATTTAAAGAGGTAATACCTATTCTTCTCAAACTACTCCAAAAAATAGAAGAGGACGGATAGCTTCCAAATTCATTTTATGAGGTCTGCATTCCCTGATACCAAAACCAGATAAACACACAACCAAAAAAGAGAATTTTATAGGCCAATATCTCTAATGAACATAGATGCAAAAACCCTCAAAAAAATAGTAGCAAACCAAATCCAATAATACATTTAAAAAAAATCATTCACCATGATCCAGTGGGACTTATTCTTGAGATGCAAGGGTGGTTTAATATTCACAAATAAATCAATATGATACATCACATCAATAAGAGAGAGGATAAAAAAAACGCATATAATCATTTGAATAGATGCAGAAAAGTATTTGACAAAGTACAACATCCATTCATAATAAAAAACCTCAACAAAGTAGGTGCGGAGGGAACATACCTCAACATATTAAAGGTCTTATATGAAAAACCCACAGCAAACATCATATTCAACGGGGAAAAACAGAGAGCTTTTCCCCTAAAGTCAGGAACAAGACAAGGATGTCCACTCTCACCACTTTTATTCAACATAGTACTGGATGTCCTGGCTACAGCAATCAAACAACAGAAAGAAATAAAAGTTACCTAAATTGGTAAGGAAGATATAAAACTTTCACTGTTTGCAGATGACATGATACTATATATAGAAAACCTGGAAGACTCCACAAAAGAACTATTACGATTGATAAATGAATTTGGTAAAGTCTCAGGGGACAAAACCAACATACAGAAATCTGTTCCATTTCTATATACTAATAGTGAAGCAACAGAGAGAGAAATTAAGAAAACAATCCCATTTCAATTGCACCAAAAACAATAAAGTACCTAGGAACAAACTTAACCAAAGAGGTGAGAGACCTAAACTCTGAAAACTAAAACACTGATGACAGAAATTGAAGATGACACAAATAAATGAAAAAATATTCTATGCTCATGGACTGGAGGAATAAATATTGTTAAAAAGTACATACTACTCAAGGCAATCTACATATTTAATGCAATCCCTATCACAATGCCAACAGCATTTTTCACAGAACTAGAACAATTCTAAAATTTGTACGGAACCATAAAAGACCCCAAATAGCCAAAGCAATTTTGGAAAAAGAAAAGCAAAGCTGGAGGTGTCACAATTCAGACTTCAAGTTATATAATGAATATAACACTGTATATTAACTGGAATTAAAATAAAAACTTAATTAAAAAAAGAGTTCTTAAAGAGTCAAAAGCTCTTAAACAAGAAAGTTAATATGCCTTTGAAGAGGCAAATGAAGGGACTTTTTAAGAAACAATAATGGTTAGAGGTTTTATAACACTGAGAGTGAGAACAGAAACAAGGTCCATGACAGTAAAGTCAATTACTTCAGCAATCACTGTACTCAAATCTGATAGCAAACTGTTGGTAAAAGTCCCTTTCAAAATAGCCCAATACAATCAGCTGTTTTTAAAAATCAAAAAGTAAAAAAAATAAAAATAAAAATAAATCAAAATCAAAATCAAACAGTAGCCCTGATTACAAGTTAAAAAGGAGAGAGAAATAAAGAAAAAGAATGCAAAAGACAGAAATAGTGGTGATGTTATCACTATATGTACTTTGTTTACAAAATAAGCAGTATGCTTAGAATTTGTGTAAGAATTTTACTTTCACATGTTTAAAAAGAATCTGAGACATCTTCACATGTTCTTTCAGGAATGTAATCTAGGATATGGCTAAGTACCCTTCTCTTTACAACATGACAAATACTGTATTCTCATTCCTCTGGCTTTTTGATTATTCTAGATTCCTCCATTTTCTGTTTTATGCATGAATGTAATTAATCCACCAGTAAAGAAACACTCATGCCAAACCAAGGAATAAACTAACAAATGAAAGGATGAGATTATAGTAATTGAAGTAAAACTACAATTTTCAGATATTATAAAACATTTGAAGGAGCTTAAATTAATAAAAAGAATGGCTTAGAAATTAAAACAAATGAGATCATACTCTTTAGCAAACAATGTAATCTGTGAATTTGAGACTTTTCCATCTCTTTTTCTGAAAATGAATGGGTTTGTAGCTGATTAAAACCTTGCGAAGGGGAGAAGTCTAGAAAACGTAATTTTCTTTGTCAGATGATGTCAGTGATTTCTTCAGTTTTTCCATTTTATGTAACACAGAGAAAGAGATGCCCCCGAAGTGGGAGAGGGGGCTCAGAACAAGCCACTTTCGCTCTCTACTTTCATCAAACCCTACTTTGTTTGAAAAGTTTAAAAAACTCTGAAACAGATGATCTCTAGGTATTTCCTTTTCTATATTCTACAGAACTTAGAGATAAGTTCTTTCACACTGCGAATGCATGGCATTTAATCAAGTAATTTAAAATAATGGTAGCTGTGTTAAATTATTTAACAAATAGTCACTGAGAGTCCTCCATATTGATTACATTTTTAAATTCAATTTCCTATTTTTCTTTAACAGGAAGACATAACAACTAAATGCAACATGGCATCCTGGATTTGATCCTGGAGCAGAAAAACGTTGTTGGTAGTAGGACAACTGGGGAAATTTGAATAGTCTATGGATTAGATCAGGCATCAGCAAACCTTTGTGTAAAGGGCCAGATAGTAAATACTTTAGGATTTGTGGGCCACATAAGGTCACCATCACATAGTCCTTTGATTTTTTTTAATAATCTTTAAAAATGTACACAACTGATGAATTACTGAATGCTACATCTGAAATTAGTGATGTACTACAGGTTGGCTAATTGAATTTAAATTTTTAAAAAAGAGAAATGTACAATCCATCTTACAGGCCTTACAAAACATGCAGTAGGCCTGATTTTGATCATGATACTATAGAAATATAAAATTAACATTAATATTTGGGGGAAATCTCAGTGAGGAGTATACACAAATTTTATATTTTCCTCAGTCTGAAATTATTTCAAAATGAGAAGTTAAATAAAATACAAATCCTGATTAAACCACTTCCATGTCTAACAAATAAATAACTGACAACAACAAAGACTAATCTTGGCCTTTTTTGACTTCCTTGAAACCAATCTTCTTTCCTCCCTAAAGATCTCCACGCACCCTGCCCTCTATTTGGATGGCCCTCTTTTTCCCCTCCAGTCCCCCTGAGCCCTTTACATAGTTAGTTCCTACCCATACTTCAGCTCTCAATTCAAGCATCACTTCCTCAAACAAGCTTTCCCTTTGTCACCCCATCCCTTGTCTAGGTATCACACTCTAAGCAGTCTCTATTTTTCCTTCTTAACAGAAATTGCAGTTGTAATTAAATACTTCATTGTGTTGCTTAATATCTGCCTTACCTGCTAAAATGTAAGCACTCTAATCATGGGTATCTTGTTCAAAGCTAGATTCCCAGCACTTAGCTCAGGGCCTTACAACACAGTGAGTGCTAAATAAAATACTGCATGGATAGATGGAGTATGCCTACTCAGTGTAGCTCTAGGTAGGGACAGCTAGGACAAAGAGGCAGAGGTCAGAGGTGGACTAAGAAGGGAGACTTCTCAATTTTAGAAATAACTTGCTAGTGATTGTACTGCCCAAAGATGGAAGCTGCAGCTTCCTAAGCCTCTAGAGAGGCTGATGACCATTTTGAAAAAGGGTTATAGAAAATACTCAAACAAGTTGGACTCAGACGATTTTTAAGTTTCTCCAATTTTCTATTCTTGTTAATATTATTCACAAGCAATTAGGACCTTCATATGTTTTATACTAAAAAAATGAATTAACAGAATCATGACTATAAATCTAAGAATATTTTCTAAAAATAGCCATTATACTATGTAGGCAGAGCAACATGGCTAACAAGCCAAACACTGTGTCATTTAACAAAATTAATGATAAGAGAAGAGCAAAGTTAACAACTTGCCAGGGCAAAAGGGGGAAGTGCAAGTATAGTGAATATGTATAAATTATTAAAGGGACACATAACAAAAAGCAGTTATTTTGACAACAAATCTGACAATATTAATCTATTTAATCTATTTACTAAGAAGGCATTTTTTAAAAAAGATTTTATTTATCCATTCATGAAAGACAGAGAGAGAGAGGCAGAAGTGGAGGCAGAGGGAGAAGCAGGCTCCCCGCAGAGCAGGGAGCCCGATGAGGAACTGGATCCAAGGACCCCGGGACCACGACCCCAGCCGAAGGCAGACACCCAACCGGGTCATGCAGGTGCCCTAAGAAGGGAATTTTAGACCTGTTCTATTACCAAAATATTCATATTCAAACAAAAAAATTATAGCATACCTGTTCATATCATTCTGAGTTAAGAGAGACTAGAAAGTAATAAGTGATATGACAGCCCAAAAGTCAAGTCTATATTTACAATAAATGGATTAAAACGTAAGTAATATTTCCACCTTGGTTATACAATGAAAGTTAAACATCACTGATATTTTGGTTTAGAGACATTCTCAAAGTGAGCACCTAAAATAAAAGCCAGCTCCTCCTTCAGGGCACCTCTTAAAATATATAATCTTTTAATTAAGGTAGATTGGTATTACTTAAACAAAAACAAAAAACCCAAACACACACAAATAAACTTTCTATTTTTCTTGTTGATTTCTTCCCATAAAGTCATCTTATGTTGTATCAATTATATAATAAAATGACCCTGGGAAAATATTTTCCTGGGGCACCTGGGTGGATCAGTCATTTAAGGGTTAGACTCTTGATTTCGGCTCAGGTCATGATCTCAGGGTTATGAAATCAAGCCCCATAGCCAGCTCCACGCTCAGAATGGAGCCTGCTTGAAATTCCCTCTCTGCACCCCCACCTTTTTCTTTTTCCCTAAAGTTTGGGCTAGAAATAAATATAATGAAGGGAATCTGTTTCTCAATATAAGGTATAAAATTAAGTTTTTTTCATTCAATTTTTTTATTCACATAATTCACATACTATAGAATTCATCCTTTTAAAGTATATAAGCCCGCAGTTTTTAGTGTATTCACAAAGTTGTGCAAACATCACCACTACATAATTCCATAACACATTGATCACACTGAAAGAAAACCCACTGTGCCTAGGTTAAACATTTCAGGGTGTGTCTGTTGAAGTGTTTCTAGATGAGATTAGCATGTAACTAGATGGGCTCAGTAAAGTAGACTGCCCTCCCTCATGTGGGTAAGCATCACCCAATTCTTTGAGGGCCTGAAAAGAACAAAAGAAAAGGAAGAAGGAATTCACAATTTTTTGCTTCCTGCCCTGCATGTTAAGTTGGGACACCTCATCTTCTCCAATTCTCAGACTGGGAATCAAACCGTCAGCCATCCTGGTTCTCAAGTGTTGAGACTCAAGATGAATTACACTACCAGCTTCCCTGGGTCTTCAGCTTGCCGATGGCAGACTGTAGCATTTAGCCTCCATAATCACATGAGCCAATTCATCATAATAAATCCCCTTTTCTGTGTGTTGTATGGAGGGGAGCGTGTGTGTGTCCTTTACAGGTTCTATTTCTCTGGAGAACCGAAAACACTCTCAATTCTGCCCTCCTCCAGCTAGTGGGAATCAGTAATCTATTCTCTGATTCTATGGATTTGCCAATTCTGGAAATTTCATATAAATGGAATCATACCATATGTGGATTTTGTGGCTTATTTCACGTAGTATAATGTTTTCCAGGTTCAATCATGTTGTAGCATGTACTAGTAGTACTCATTCCTCTTTGTTGCCAAGTAACAGTCCATGTGTGGATATACCACACCTTGTGTATCCATAAACTGATGGACATTTGGGTTGTTTCCACTTTTGGGACATTATGCATAATGCTTCTGTGATATTTGTGTACAAGTTTTATGTGGACACGTTTCACTTCTTTTGGGTATATATCCAGGAGTGAAGTTGTTAAGTCATATGATAACTCTATTTTTAACATATTGAGTAACTGCCAAGCTGTTTTCTAAAATGGTTACAGCACTTTACATTCCCACCACCAATGCATGAGGGTTCAACTTCTCTACATCCTTGCCAAGACTTGTTATTATCTGCCCTTGTTATTACTGCCTTAGAGTGGGTGTGAAATAGTATCTCATTGTGGCTTTAAAAAGTAATTCTTAAATGACCTGCCAGTCTAAAATTGTAAGCAATCAAATGACTATCACCTTACCCAAATCAAAGTAATTTTACAGAAGTTGCAATTTGACTCAAAAGTCAACCATAGTAAGTCTATGATCAGATGATAATTTCTCCAAGATTTGAATGGAGGCGCTTACCACTCAAAAAAAAAAAAAAAAAAAAAAGGAACCAAGTGATAGTATCTTGTTATAGTAGAATTTGCCTATAGTCTAATGTCTGGTTAACAAGATAATTATTATACTTACTGCCTCTTATTATACTGAATTTATATGTGCACGTATTTATATTCCATGTTGATCCCAAAAAAGCTTTGAAGCAACTTTTAAAAAGACATACCATACGGTAGGAATTTTAAAAATAGATCTGTTTCCGATTGTATGGTTTACTAGGCAACCAGGCTAATCCTCCTGCCAAACACAATTTTTAAATGCTAGAAAAAATTTTAATATCCCCACTACATTGATGAACTGAAAAAAAGTATGGAATTATCAGGCCAAAATCTAGATAAAGATAGAAATTCAGAGAAATGAGTGTATAAATGAACATGGAATTTACTTTAAGGATATGAGTAGAAATAGATGAACTTGAGCTTTGGTTTCTATGATCTTGTGGCAGCTTTGTTCAAGAGACAAAGCTTAAGGCTTCCCATAAATAGTGTAAGAAGAAACTCTCCATAACGGTGATATCAGTGTGGGGCGCCTGTGTGGCTCAGTCGGGTAAGCATCTGCCTTTGGCTCGGGTCATGATCCTGGGGTCCTGGGATCAAGCCCCGCGTTGGGCTCCCTGCTCGGCCAGGAGCCTGCTTCTCCCTCTCCCTCTGCCATTCCCCTTCGGCCCCCACTTGTGCTCTCTGGCTCTTTCTGTCTCTCTGTCAAATAAATAAATGGTATCTTTAAAAGAAAAGTTGATATCAGTGTTATAACAGTAAATTAGAAAGAAATATACTCCTAAAGGGGTTTTACAAATCTAAAACTTAGAACATACGAGGAGAGAAGGAGGAAAAATGGTAACTCATGAGCAAAAGCTGTCATTTAACAGGTTTTAACCAAACTTCATGTTTCCTAGGTGGTCCAAATATGTCAAGCTATTTGTTTACTTTAAAGCAATTCTGTACTAATAGTGCCCATAGGACATCAAACAGAAACCAAAGCAAACCCTGTCTGGAGGAATTCCCATGGGTAACATTCTTAAGAAGTAGGTGCTCACAGGTAAAAAAGAAAATCACAAGATATACAAATGAACAACACTCTTCAGAAATCCAATAGACTCAGATCTACAAAACTTCTGGAGCAATCAGAGGTAGGATATAAAATAAGTATACTTGTTATGTCTACAGAAATAAAAGGAATTGAAAAGATGAGTAAAAAAGCAATTGTTAAAATGACCAAATCTTTTTCAAAATGACTATTTGATAAAGGACCAAATAGAGCACCCATAAAATAATGCAGTAAGTAAAGTAAAAAAACTCAATGGATTAATTTAATAACAGCTTCAAGCCAACTGAAAAGCTAGTAAACCAGAAGGCATAACTAAAGAAATTATTGAGCATGCAAGATAGAGTGACAAAGGGAATCATGATATGAAACAGGGTTTAAAAGACACAGATAAATGAAGTGAAAATATAGGGGCACCTGGGTGGCTCAGTGGGTTAAAGCCTCTGCCGTTGGCTCGGGTCATGATCTCAGGGTCCTGGGATCAAGGCCCGCATCGGGCTCCCTGCTCAGTAGGGAGCCTGCTTCCTCCTCTCTCTCTGCCTGCCTCTCTGCCTGCTTGTGATCTCTGTCTCTCTCTGTTAAATAAATAAATAAAATCATTTTTTTAAAAAGTGAAAATATAAAATTCATCTAATTAGCGTTCCAAAAGAAGGAAATAGTGAGAATAGGGAAATCATAAAATCTGGAGAGTGGCCAAGTATTTTCTGAAACTGATGAAAAACATCACAGACTGAAGAAGCTAAATGAATCCCAAACAGGATAAAGAAAAAGAATATCACATATAGACACACAATGAAATGCAGAACATCGAAGACAAAGAGGCTATATTAAAAGCAGAGAGAGAAGAGATAATCTTCAAAGAAATGACAAATTGACAGCTGACTTCTCCCCAGTAACAATGAACTCCGAAAAAAGTGGAATGATATATTCGATACACTAGAAGTCTCTACTCAGTGAAAATATCTTTGAAAAACAAGGGTGAAAACAAATATAAATATGCCCAATGTCACTCATAACATGAGAAATGAAAATTAAAGCTATAATGAACTACCATTTCTAACCAATCACACCAGCCAAAACTCAAAGGCTTGACAAAAAACTCTACCAGACTATGAGGAAATAAGCATTCTTACAGGCTGCTAGTAGGAAGACAAATGGTACAACCTATATGGAGCAAAATTTGGCAATACTCTAACAAAAAAACATGTATTTTTTGATCCAGTAACCCCACTTCTAGGACTTTACTCTAAAGATACACCACTACAACAATACAGTAGATGCACCAGTTATCCACTGCAACATTATTTGTAACAAAAGAGGAGAAAAAAAAACAAAATGTTCGGCCATAACAAATTGGCTAAAAACTGAATGCACATATAGACACAACAGAGCACTATGCAGGCATAAAGAAATAAGAAGTATCACCATGAATGGCTATGAAGTGGTTTTTAGAAATAAAGAGTAAAATGAAAAAGAATGATGCAGTAAATAATACAGTATGATTAGCTTTGGTTTAAAAAAGAAGGTGAAATAAGAATGTGTATATGTACATAAATACACAAATGTGTGTTTGCACACATATAATACACTTACTTCTGCAGAAAGAAACACAAAATACAATAGAAAATAAAAATGAGTATCTGGAGGAGGTGAATTGGAAGGGAGTGGAAAGTACAGAAATACAAATGAGATTTTCTCAGTATTCCTTTACATAGTTTTGATTTTTGAGTACATATCCAAAAACTAAAATCAAATCAATATGACAGAGAAAAATACTTCCAGGAAGATGAAGTAGATATATTTTTTCCTATTCTTTCATAAGTACAACTAAAAACCCTGGACGTTATATATAAAACAAACAGAAGACGACTCCTAAGAGGGGAGAAAAGGCTGAACACCTACCAATTTCAGAGTCCAAGCAACAACATGGTGGTGAGTTCCCAGTTTTTTTGTGTGGGTATATGCCAGGCCTGGAGAAAATGTCAACCAAAAAAGCCAATGGAACCAGACAAAAGATGTCCCAACAAATGTCTGCTCTCTCTGGCCAAACGACAAGGAGCAACCTAGGATGACAGAAAGCTTTTAGACAATAATCATTCTACTACAAACATATATCAGAGAAAAAGATGTACTCCACCCAATCCATTACAGCAAAGACCAGAGAGAGAGAAAGAACCTGGACTTCTAATCTTGAAAAGCCCTAATAAGGTTTTTCCACACTCCAGCCCAGTGGTGTCAGAGACCTAGTGGAAAGCCAGGTAATGAGGTCACCCCTACTGTGGTGTCAGTGGAAGCCCCTTGGAGAGTTAGAACTCACAACCACCCAGAAATAACAAGGAAAACTCCCCTCCATTAGATGTCAGTGGAAGCTGAGGGTAGTACCTGGACTTCTCTCTCTTCCTGACAGTAACGAGGCACTGCCCCTTTCCCTTGCTAGAGGGGTGTCAAAAAATCCAGTAAAAACTGAGTGTTTAAGATCAAGAGTCCTATAACATAACACAAAAGAGTCCAGGTTTCAACTAAAAATCACTTGTTGTACCAAGAAACCAGGGAGAACTCAAACTGAATTAAAAGTGCCAATCAAGAGATGCCAGCACTGAGATGGCAGAGATGTTAGAATTATCTGACAAGAAATTTAAAGCAGACATTATTTCAAAAAATACTTCAGTGAGCAATTATAAACATGCTTGATACAAAGGCAAATAAAGAAAGTCTCAAAAAAGAAATGGTCTTAGCAAATAGAAAAATTAGAACAAAACAAATAGGAGAATGGAAAAATACAATAACCAGAACAGAACGCTCAGTGGATGGGCTCAACAGAAGAATGGAAAAGGAAAGTTTCAATGGACTGGAAAATAGAATAATAGAAACTACCCAAATGAAAGAAAAGAGAAAATAGACTTTAAAAAAAAAATGGGCAGAGCTGTCAAAGCTGTGAGACCTTAACAACAACAACAACAACAAAATCTAATGTTTGTTTCACCAAAGTCCCCAGAAGAGAGAAAAAAAAAGCAGAGCTGAAAAATGATTTGAGGAAATAATGACTGAAAACCTCCTAGATTTGGGTAGAGATGTATCATATAGGTTCGAGTACCTGAGCAAACCACAAACAGGATAAACCCCAAAAATCTAGGCCAGGACACAACACATTCAAACTTCTGAAAACTAAAAACAAAGAAAAAAATCTTAAAAGCAGCCAGGAAAAAACAGTTCCTAACCTATAAGGTAAAAAATTCAAATATAAGTGATCAGAGCAGAAATAAATGACATAGAAACTAAACAAAAAACAGAAAAGACCAATTAAACCAAGAGCTGGTTCTCTGAAAAGATAAACAAAACCAATAAACCATTATCCAGACTCATCAAGAAAAAAAGAGAAAGAACCCAAATAAATGAAATAAAAAATAAAGAGAAGTAACAACAGCACAGAAACACAGAGAATTACAAGAGACTACTACAAAAAAATCATATGCCACCAAATTAGACAACTTAGAAGAAATAATTGGATTCCTAGAAACATAACAATCGTCCAAAACTGGATCAGGAAGAAACAGAAAATCTGAATAGATCAATTACTACAAATGAAATTGAATTGGTAATCAAAAAACTACCAAAAACTAAAAGTGCAGGACTAGATGGATTCACAGGTGAATTCTACCAAACATTTAAAGAAGAGTTAATACCTATTCTTCTCAAAATATTCCAAAAAAGTAGAAGAGGAAGAAAGGTTTCCAAATACTATGAAGGCTTCCAAATTCTATGAAGCCAGTATTACAGTGATAACAAAACCAGACAAAGATACCACACATACAAAAAAGAAAACTACAGGCCAATGTCACTGATGAACACATATGCAAAAACCCTCAATAAAACATTTACATATTGCATTCAACAACACATTAAAAGGATCATTCACTAAAATCAAGTGAGATTTAACCCAGGGATGCAAGGATGATTTAACATTCATAAATCAATTAATGTGATATGCCACATTACTAAAACAAAGAATAAAAATCGTATGATCATCTCAACAGATGCAGAAAAAGCATCTGACAAAATTCAACACCCATTCATGATAAAAAAAAAACTCTCAGCAAAATGGGTTTAAAGGAACATGCGTCAACATAAAGGTCGTATATGAAAAACTAAAAGCTAACATACTCGATGGTGAAAAACTGAGAGCTTTTCCTCTAAGATCAGGAACAAGACAAGGATGTCCACTCTCACCACTCCCACTCAGCATAGTACTGAAAGTCCTAGCTATGGCAATCAGACAAGAAAAGTCATTCATATTAGAATGTTAGAAGTTAAACTGTCACTATCTGCAATGACATGATACTATACCTAAAACCCTAAAGATCCCACAAAATACCATTGGAAGTAATAAACAAATTCAGTAAAGTTGCAAGATACAGAATTAATACACAGAAATTGGTTGCATTTCTATATATTAATAATAAAGCAGCAGAAAGAGAGATTAAGAAAACAAATCTACTTACAGTTACACCAAAAAGAATAAAATATCAAAATAAACTTAACCAAGGAGGTGAAAGACCTATACTCTGGAAACTATGAAACTGAAGACAGCGCAAATAAATGAAAAGACATCCCATGCTCAGGGATTAGAAGAATATTGCTAAAATGTCCATATTACCCAAAGCAATCTACAGAGTCAAAGAAATCGCTATCAGAATATCAACAGCATTTTTCACAGAACTTGAACAAATCCTAAAATTTGTATGGAACCACAAAAGACCACAAAGAGCCAAAGCAATGCTGAAAAAGAAGAAAGCTGGAAGCATCACAATCCTAGACTTCAAAATATACTACAAAGTTGTAGTTATCAAAACAGTACAGTACTGTTATACACATAGATCAATGGAACAGAATACAGAGCCCAGAAGTAAACTCACATGCAAATGTGTGTGACTCAAATGGTCAATTAATCCAAGACAAAGTAGGCAAGAATACGCAGTGGAGAAAAGACAGTCTCTCCAACAAATGGTCCTGAGAAAGCCATATAGCTATATGCAAAAGAACGAAATTGGACCACTTCCTTGTATCAAATACAAAAATAAACTCAAAATGGATTAAAGACCTAATAGTGAGACCTCAAACTATAAAACTCCTAGAAGAGAACATAGGCAGTAATTTCTTTAACACTGGCCATAGCAACATTTTCTAAATAGGACTCCTATGACAAGGAAAACAAAAGCAAAAATAAACTACTGGGACTACATTAAAATAAAAAGCTTCCTCACAGTGAAAGAAATCAACAACAAAAGCAACCTACTGAATGGGAGAAAATATTTGCAAATGATATCTCCAATAAGGGGTTAATATCCAGAATATATAAAGAACGTATACAACTCAACACCAAATAATAAGATAAAAATCATTATCTAATTAAAAATTTCTGAGAACCTAAATAGACATTTTTTCAAAGAAGACCTACAGACATCAAACAAACACATGGAAAGATGCTCAAAATCACTAATCACCTGGGAAATGCAAATCAAAAACACATTGAGATACCACCTCACATCCATTAGAATGGTTAGAATCAAAAAGACAATAAATAAGTGTTGACAAGGATTGCATTTATAAAACCTTCTGGAAATGATAAAATTATAGAAGTGGAGAACAGATTAGTGATTGCCAGAAATTAATGAGGGGGTAGGCCAGGAGGGAAAGGAAGTGTGGCTATAAAAGGGCAACATGAAGTAACTTGCCATGATGGAAATGTTTTTTATTTTGGCTCTATCAACTGATACCGTGCTATAGTTTTACAAGATGCTACCACTGGAAAACTGGATAAAGGATACATGAGATGTCTGTATTATTTCTCACAAATGCATATAAATCTACAAATTATTTCAAAATAAAAAGTTTAATTTTTTTAAAGATTTTTCTTATTTTTGTGTGTGAGAGAGAGCACACAAGCAGGCGGAGTGGCAAGCAGTGGGAGAAGCAGGTTCCCTGCTGAGAAAGGATCCCAGGACCCTGGGATCATGACCTGAGCCAAAGGCAGATGCTTAACCAACTGAACTACCCAGGCGTCCCAAAAAGTTTAATTTTAAAAAGATTAAAAAAGTGAACACAAAATTGCTTAGAATCAGAAATAAATGAACTTGATAGCCACACAGAGGAAAGAAAATTCAAGAAACTTCTGAACACAGTACGCTGACTATACATCCTTCCTAGGATACAGCCTAAAGACCAAAACATGTAAAGAATCTTTTTTCTTTTTAAAAGATTTTATTTATTTATTTGACAGAGAGAGAGAGATTACAAGTAGACAGAGAGAGAGGAGGAAGCAGGCTCCCCACTGAGCAGGGAGCCCGATGCGGGGCTGGAGCCCAATGCGGGGCTTGATCCCAGGACCCTGAGATCATAACCTGAGCCGAAGGCAGAGGCTTTAACCCACTGAGCCACCCAGGTGCCCCACATGTAAAGAATCTTAAACCTTATTCATGAGTTTGTTGTTGATATTGGTACTAATGTAATAATCCCTAAACTATGAGTAGCTGAGGACAGATGAAATGAGTAAACATTATGACGTATGGGAAACCAGCGTTTTTACCCACAGAGAGACGAGGCACAAATACAGAATGCGGAAAAGTGAAAGATGGATGGAAACACACACACACACACACACACACACACACACACACACAAACACTTCCTAAATCTGTCCACTGAAAGGGCCTAAATACAGTACTATCCTAGTAGAAACAACCACACCAAAAGTCCAGATAATAGTTTCTATGCCATTCATCACTAAATGGAACACAGGATCCTTAGAAAAACAACAGATTTCTGGTCTGAGGCAGAGAAATTAACTAGGTAAGCCTGGAACAATTTGTTCCAGAAAATAGGAAAATACTCAAAAAATGATAGGGACATGTCAAAAGGACACAGAAGCCAGCTTGAAAGGACTCTCACTGGCCAAATTTAAGATGGTTTGAGCATCAAAAAAGTTATGGTACTTAATTATAACATAATGAATAAAAAGAACCAAGCTATCTATAGTAATACTAAAAAGAAAGGATGTAGGTAGAAAAGAAAAACCTCTTCTTTATAAAACAATGTCATCAAACGGTATAAAGAACAGCAGAATGAGAAAATCACCATTTTGCATCCACCAATACAGTAAGTGATCCACTTAAGACTCTTCAGTCAATACTAAAATCACTACTAGGTTAAAGTCTGTTGGAAAAGAGGATATTCATTCACTGCCAAAGTAATCACCCCACAGATACTGTATTAAAAACAAAAGGAATAAAAAATTTTTAAAAAAAGAAAAGCAACAAAGGGGAAATGGTATCTTTATAATGGAATTGTCAGTTATCGCCTTAGCATTAGCAGTAGTGGAACAACTTGACATTCTAGGTCTCCTCATGTGATACTATGAGGAGGATACAATACCACCTATGTAATAAACTCAACAAAAATGTTAACCTGAATCTAATCATGATTAAGCAGTTAAGCAAATTTAAAATATGGGATATTCTACAGACAGTTAATATGGACTTCTCAAAAATTTCAATGTCGTCCCCCAAAACTGTGATTATTTTAGAATGATAAAAGGAGACTAAAGAGATATGATAATGAAATGTGATCTATGAAGCTCAATTGGACCCTGAATTTTTTTAAAAAAATCAGATATAAAAGTCACTTTTTTAAAGATTGTATTTATTTATTTGAGAGAGTCAGAGAGAGAGCACAAGCAGGGGGAATAGCAGACAGAGAGGGAGAAACAGGCTCCCTGCTGAGCAGGGAGTCTTACATGGGCCTTGATCCCAGGACTCTAGGATCATGACCTGAGCCAAAGGCAGATGCTTAGCCGACTGAGCCACACAGGCACTCCTAAAAATCATTTTTTGACAATTAAGGGAAATGTGTATCAGATGGCATTGCTAAGTTAGTGTTAATTATCTTAGATGTGATTAGTATTGTAATTGTAGAGGAAAATGTCCTCATTCTTAAGAAAGGCATGCTGAAATATTTAGGTGAAATATCATGATATTTGCAACTTACTTTTAAATAGTTTAGGGAAAGTATGTATGCATGCATGTATATGTGTAGACAGAAAAAGATAAAGCAATGAGTCTAAAAGAATTTTCCATAAAATACCAAATTATTACACTCTGAGTGTTATTATTTCACTAAAGTCCATTATAATGAGATACAGAAGAAACATATATCTGTATTATCCCAAAATGTCTAGCTTTAAATGGACAGATAAACACTAGGCAAGTTAAAGGATTTGTCCTGAAGAGACTGTTCTAGGGCATTGTGCAGACACAGCTGGAGGGGTTGATTACACATTGTTGGCACTCCCGATAGTGCATGTTTTTGGCAGTATACTTACAGAATACGGTTAAATATCAGAAAATTGAAGAACAAACCAACAATAACAATAAGAGAAATACAAAACAAAAATTCTGTGAACTTGAGTAAAGTAATTTGCAAAGACTACAATTAAGATGACTTTGTCCAGCATTCTAGCAGCCAGGACAACTTTACCAAATAGTACTTCTGCCAACTTTCTAGATAAAATCAGTATTCTAAGTGATGGCCAAGTATCCCCACAGGACCCTGACAAGGCTTCTAAGTCATTCAAGTTAAATATATTCCATTTCACTTTAATACAATGTAACTTTTGTAATATTCTGATCCTTTGAAACCTGTTGGGTCATATTTGCTGCATATGAAAGCTCTCTATTAATTGGTATATCTGATTAACCAGAACTATCCATTTGCTTAACAATGGTGGAAAACGGGACACAGAAGGGGCTTGGGAGTTGGAGCACACTGTAAGATTTCATGACAAAAAGGAGATAATCATTACATAGTAACTATTACAAAATAGGCCTTCCAACAACGAAGGTAACAAAAAACTCAGTAATTTCTAAACGTCATATTCAAAATGTACATTTTTACGATCTTTGTTGGTTTTGAGTGTTTAATTGAACAAATGAGCATGGTCACAAAGTGAGTTTCAGATGAAACAAGGACATTCGTGGAAGGGGACAGTTGCTAGAGTTGGGGAATGATGATCATTACACTATGAGACTGGTACTGTTATTATCCCCATATTAAAAATGAGGAAACTGAAAGAGGCTAACTTCTCCCAAACCACATAATTAGTTAAGTGGGCAGAGCAAGGATCCAAACACAGTCCAACACCATAGCCTGTTCTCGGGATGCTTATACTATCTGGGGGTTCCAATTTTTGTTCGTTTGGTTTTTTTGAGGAGGGCCTGATGTCACCCTTTACTGAATACCTGGCAATAAGTACTTTGCTCGTGTCATTTAATCCTCACAACAACCCTGTGAAATAGGACTTTTATTCCTGTTTTTTAGAGAGTACATTAAGGCTGAGAGAGGTCGAGTAACCTGTCCAAAGATACACTGCCAATAAATGGAGGAACCATGATCCAAATCACTGTCTGACTCCATGGCCCTTGTCCTTTCTAGGATTACATTCTGCCTTCCTTGTTCTATGTATAAACCATTCCTTATTTTTCAAGAAAGCAAATCTTCTACTAGACAACTTTTGATTTTTAAACATGTGTTCCTATTATTGTTTGGAATTAACATTTAACTTCTCTGAATGTTCTTTCTTGTAATTAATGAATTTCTACAGTATGAGAAAACAAATCTAAATAAAATGAAGGTTTTGGAATGTAGGAAATTATCACAGAAACATCCTCAAAAGCTATCTAGTTCAAGTCTCTAAGTTCAACAGGTATAGAAGCAATAATTAATGGTATGCATGCAAATCTAATAACAACAACAAAAAGATACGGGGGCTTGCCCCAGTTAGGGAACAGCTGAGGATAAGAGATGACTGAAGCTTCATATTATACCAATACATTGTTAGTTTTTATTTATTTTTTAAACATTTTTATTTATTTATTTTAGAGAGAGAGCAAGAGAGCATAAACAGGGCAAGCAGCAGAGGGAGAGGGAGAAGCAGGCTCTCTGCTGATCAAGGAGGCCAGTGCAGGGCTTGATCCCAGGACACTGGGATCACCCTGAGCCATCCAGGCACCTCCATTATTAGTTTTCAAAAGCACAGTTTTACAGTGTTTGCAACAACTCTGAAAATACTCATATTGCATACAATTGCCCTTCTTTGAAAATGAGAAACCAGGGGCGCCTGGGTGGATCAGTCAGTTAAGCATCTGCCTTTGGCTCAGGTCACGATCCCAGAGTCCCAGGATCGAGCCCTGCATTGGGCTCCCTGCTCAGTGGGGAGTCTGCTTCTCCCTCTGCCCCCCACCTGACTCGTGCTCTTTCTCAAATACATAAATAAAATCTTTTTAAGAAATAAATAAAAACTTTATTAAGGAGGGCATGTATTGCATGGAGCACTGGGCGTTGTACATAAACAATGAATCTTGGAACACTGCATCAAAAACTAATGATGTATTTTACAGTGACCAAATACAATAAAAAATTAAAAATATTTAGATGAAATAAATAATATAAAAATAAAATCAGAAACCATCACCATTTTACCTCATTTAATTCTTGCCTATTCCAGAAAGAATGTAAAACAGCTGAAAATCATCCTCACTCTACCTTGAGAGGAACCAAGTGACCCAGAGCCCTGGCTGCCAGCTGGTTTGTGAGATTCTGAGGTACATTTATCATATGCAGCCAAAGAGACTATATGTGACTATCAACAAGTTTCCTAATCTAAAAAATGAGGATAACAATACCTATGCCACAGGTTTGCTGTGAGGTTTAAACGAGCTGACACATGCAGAAAGATGATGCCCACAAATGTAAAGATTACATGCAAAAAGATATGCCTCCATATAAGCACAGTTGTTGTGATTGTTTAAGTTGCTGTGTGTCCATGATTGAAGCACCATGTGGATGGAAAAAGCCTATCACTTTTCCCTATCTCTAAAAAGCTTTGAGGAATCTCACTCAGAACTTAATGTTGCAGTTGTCCTCTTAACACTATATCCTCTTCCTTCAACCACTAGACACGGTAAGAATCCTCATGCTTAGGAAAAAAGCTCCCATTGATGCCTTCATCTAATCAAATAACCACTCTGTGGTTGGGTTTTTTTATGTGTATGTTTTTCTGTTTGGGTTTTTTTTTTTTTTGCTAGCTTGCACTGTCAAACTTCTTAAATATATTTTCTGTAGCAACTGTTATTGATATGATTGAGATGCAGCTTAGGAAAAACAGCTGGCATTACCCTGGAGAAGTCAGAACTTGACTTTGTGAGTTTCCCCTTAATTGCACAGAAGCAAGAAAACAGGACAAACAGAATAACACAAAAACCACAATGCTAATATACTAACTAATGGAGAGAAGTGTATTTGCCCAAAGCTCCTGAGAGTTAAATTCTTTAATTAGCTCCTTCTCTCTCTAAAGAAAATCTATAAATAGGAAACAAAATTATAGCCAAATATTTGTATGATAGTCCAATCATACAAACCAGATATTTAAGCTCTGGGCAGTGTTATCACCTTCTCTGAACAGTCCTGAAAAAAAACTTCCAAATTCTGCCTCTCCAATTTCCATTTTTCTATATTTCCATGCTTGCCCATCCACCTTCTGCTGTGACAGTCTTTCTTTAGATATGTTAATATCATCTATTAGACTACATCAAGTCCCACTCTTCCAGCTTTCAATCTGAAAAAGACAGACATCTTTTAAGATGTCTTCTGCAGAAAACTGAGCTCATCTATTATGTGATTTTATTAAGCCAACTCTGAGTTCTACTGATGGCACCAACATCATACCACGTACACTCCCCACCCACCCCTGTCACCTTCTAATCACTTTGTCTTCCTTAATTCTTAACTTAGATTTCACTCCCCATCACATCCTCTGACCTCTTTAGAGTTCTCATTCTTCTGTATTCACTTTTGCAACTGTTAATAATTTTCCACCCATTTCTTAACAACATTTCCCATCACTGGCTTTAATGGAGCCAAAAAACCGTTGATGTGCTATTAATTTTAAATCACTCTGTAGGACCTATGGTGGTTGAGAGTCTAAGTCCTAGGAATCAGACAGATCTGGAGCCAAATCCAGCCTCTACTTTTACTAGCTATGTGCCCATTGGAAAGTTACTTAACTTCCCTCTAAGCCTTTTTCCTCAACTGTAGAATGGACAGAATGACATAATTGTCTATGTAGTGCTTAGCATAATAAGCTTACTCTGGCATGAAGTAATCACTCAAAGAATATTAACTGTGTCCTAATTCTCAGCTCCTGTCATTCTTTTTTTTTAAGATTTTATTTATAAAATTTGATAGAGAGGGAGCAAGAGAACACAAGAGGAGGAGCAGCAGAGGGAGAGGGAAGAGCAGGCACCCCTCTGTGCAGGGAGCACAATGCAGACTCCATGTGGGGCTCAGTTCCAGCACTCTGAGATCATGACCTGAGCCAAAGGCAGACATTTAACCAACTGAGCCACCTAGGCACTCCAGCTCCTGTCATTCTATTCTTCTCTTTCTACTTTGAAGAATTCAAATAGCTTTGACTAAATACTGCAATTAAATATATTCCTAAAGTTACTGTTGAAGGCTAAACCTTTCACCCTCTTCATCAGTAATAAAGAAAATCACTCTTAGTATATTTTGCCAATATCTAAGAAATAACCTGCTAAAAACTGATTTAATCTTCATACTCTCTCTTCCTTTCCATAAAGATTTTATTTTTAAATAATTTCTACACCCTACATGGGCCTCCAACTCACAACCCTAAGATTAAGAGCCACACAGTCCACCAACTGAACCAGCTAGGTACCCCTAATCTTCATAATCTTTCTTAAGACACTCATTTCTCTCGGCTTCTGCAATAAAACCTGCAAAAAAGAAAAACTTTCCTCATTTTTCTTCTCTCGCATTTCTTCTGAGACTCTACTGCGAGTTCACCCTCCTGTACCCAACACTCTAAATATTAGTGTTCTGAAGGGAAAGCCTAAGGATTTTCATTTCTCATACTACAGTCTCTCCCTTGGTGGTCTTCTTGCTTCATCATAGCCACAACTGCAATCTAAAAATAAGTAAATGACTTCCATAGTATCTCTAGTGCAGACCTCTCCTCTAAGTCCTAGATTTCTATATCCAACTGCCTACTGACATTACCATGTGATGACAAGGCAGTTTAAACTCAGTAGATCCAAAACTGAACTCATGGTTTCCCTGAACATTATTCAAAACTGGATTCACAACCCATGTTCAGTCAAACCCTAGTTCATCTCTAGTATTTTGTTGTTGGTGAATGAATGGCATCACCATCCACCCGAGGTGCATGAGACAGAAGTCTAGAAGTTATCCTTTATGACATTCCTCTTCTTCCCTCTCCAAATCTAATTTATTCCAATTTCTATTTATGGATATTATTGTATGAATTTCTATTTTTACACTAATACCAAAATAATCTCCCTTGCTAGTTTCATTCCTCTACTGCCCATATTACTGCTGTAATGTTAAGGTCTCTATCAACTGACTTCTCACCTTTCCTGTTCATCCCTCCCTTATATCTCAACAATCCAATGTATTATGCTTTCTAAATATTCTACCTACTCTAGCCACAAAATCTACTTTATAATATCTGCATATGATTTATTCTTTCCCATCCCTCTTCCCTAGCCAAGCCATGTCTTTTTTTTCTCTCAAAACTCTTCTTGAGGGCGCCTGAGTGGCTCAGTGGGTTAAAGCCTCTGCCTTTGGCTCAGGTCATGATCTCAGGGTTCTGGGATCGAGGCCCGCATCGGGCTCCCTGCTCAGCAGGGAGCCTGCTTCTTCCTCTCTCTTCTCTCTCTGCCTGCCTCTCTGCCTACTTGTAATCTCTCTCTCTGTGTCAAAAAAAAAAAAAAACTCCTCTTGGAATCCTTCATTCATTAATTCCATCCAATATCACTCCTTATGAGGGAAAAAAAAAGTTACACATGCAGGGCCATAGTTTATTTAACCCAATCATCTCTCTTTGACAGTGACATCTAAATTTTATTTTATTTTATTTTATTTTTAAGATTTTATTTATTCATTTGACACAGAGAGAGAGATTAAGGCAGAGAGGCAGGCAGAGAGAGAGGAGAGAGGAGGAAGCAGGCTCCCCGCTGAGCAGGGAGCCCGATGTGGGCCTCGATCCCAGGACCCTGGGATCATGACCTGAGCCGAAGGCAGCGGCTTTAAGCCACTGAGCCACCCAGGCGCCCGACAGTGACATCTATAGAACATTTCATAGTTTTCCTCCCAGACATAGTCCTTAAAATCTACCACTATCCAAATAAACTATTTCCTTTAATAATACAAGTACCACATCTACGTATACATATCTTATTTATCTTTTATAAACATGTATGTATTATCAACCTTTTCTATTTCATAAGGTTATGAATTTCAAAACTTTAACACAAATCACATATAGCTGAACTTTCTTCATTTGTCCTGAAATCCATCCCTCTCTAAAGTATCAAAGTGGTCCTCTCATTTTAGCATTTTCTCATTTGGTGAACAAGTGGATAGTTTTCTCACCCATACCATTTGTGATTTTAAAGGAATACAAAAATAAATATAGCATGAATCATGTCCTTATACTCTGCTTAAAGGGCATGATCCAACTGTATTAATATTTGTATCCCTAGTTTCCACAATAATGTCTCACAAAGAGAAGGTGCTCAATACACATTCAATAGACTTAAAAGAATTTTGCCTAGGACTAATGTTGAAATGTTCACGAGTGCCAAAAAGAACGTGAAACTTCTCAAATGTGTGAACTCTACTTTTTTTTTCAAGAAAAACGGTATTTGGACTAAAAAAGTGTAGAAAGAATTGATTCCCAGTATAGATGAGAAGACTGTAACACAGCCCCTTAATGCTCTAAATGAAATGAAGCTCCTCATGAATGTGATCACTGAATCACTGCCAGTGGCGGAAGCATGGAGACCTGGAAGGTTGCCAAAGACTGGAAACAAGCAAATAAATGTAGATCTGATTTTTAAAATAAAGAATAAAAAAGAACAGAATTGACGATAATAGTCCAGTATACTTGGCATCAATTCTTTCCTACATTCAGATTCTTTATTTAAAAAATAGCTTCTAATCACTTTGAAACAAAAATGGTAAGCATTTGTGGAACCAACTTAAGTAACCAGACTAATCTAATTTCCTTTCTTTTTTTTTAAGAATGTCTTCATAGGTAGATCATATATTAAAAAGAAGCAATAAAAATAGTATCAGATTTCAACAAGGTAGAATTTCAACAAGGTACATGACCAGGCTCTCATTACACCGTATGGATAAGATAAATGTAAGATGGATAACAGTACAATTAAGTGCTAATTACTTGAATGACCATAACAATAAATATTTCTTAAAGAAGTGCCATCAACTTGAAGGTCAGTTCTACCTGCAGGGTTCAGAACTTCTATCTGTGGCCCTCTCCTATTCAACAATTTTATCAATAATTTCAATGAAGATGCAAAAGGCTACTATACTACTGCCTTCATCCAATATACGGCTGACATGAAACTAGAGGGCATAAATATGTATTAGGAAAGAGCTGGGAGCTGAAAAAACAATGATAAGCCAGATAAATGGGCTAATTCTAACTAAGAGGAAATTTAATAGGGAAAAATATCTAAGGTATCAATCAGTGTCCAAAAAAATATACATATAGAACTGTGAGATGGGCAAGTCCCATGACTTAATTGACACATACGTAAAACAAACAAAAAGGGGCTTATAATGGCTATTGACAGCAATCTTAGTTCAATCTGACAGCAGCAAGCTCAATACAATGAGGATCTCAGAAAAGCTAACGTGATGCTAGATGCAGCAGCAGTAGCAGCATCTCAAACATGGGAGGCAGCAGTCCTGCTCGATCCTGTACTGATCCGACCACAACTAGGAGGTTGTATCCGACCACAACTAGGAGGTTGTATATCCTTCCAAGGGTCATAGTCTTCAGAGGATCATAACCACATTGGCACATATTCAGAACAAAACCACCAGGATGCTCAGAACCCTGGATACCATCCCACAAAAGGAGAAGCAGGAGAGAAAAGAGATTTATAAATAGGACAAAACAATGCCTTGAGAGGAAAATGATGGCTACTTTCATTTAGTCACTCAGTGAACACAAATTTCAAATCCATTTCAGGCCAGACACTGTGACAATGTTGGGAATACAGAGAGAAGAGAGTCTATGTCCGCGGAATATTCACATGCATATCTGAAGAGCTGGAAAAGCAGGATCTAAAAAAGGAGCAGACTGTTCTATATGATTTCATAAGGTAGAAATAGGACCCATGGAAAGAAGTTAGGAAGTAACTGATTTCGACTCTGTATGAGAGTATTTTAAGAATCAAAGGTGACTTAAGAAGCTGCCTGAGAAGACAGCAAGGTTCCCATTCCCACCAGGAATGTTGTACGTAGTGGAGAAACAGCTGAAATAAGACAGGCACTGAACTGACCATCTTTAATGTTCCTCCAATTCAACACTAGGACTCTATACTTCCCTAGGAAATGGACTCTCACCGGCACCATACTTGTACACTTCAGCATCACAGCTTTCCTACAGTTGCTACTTCCAACTTTGTACCCTGATCTCCACTCTGAAGTGAGGTTTTATAATGGGGAAGGGATCTGAGAGCAATAGGAATAATGAACTACAGGAAGAAACTGAACCATCAGTACACAGAACACAGAAAAATCAATATTGTTCAACATAAAGAAAAATGTAGGAATTCTCCAAACTTTAAGTCATAAATTCAATTTAAAATACCTCACTATAGGACCACCTGGGTGGCTCAGTGGGTTAAGCCTCTGCCTTCAGCTCAGGTTATAATCTCAGGGTTTGGGGATTGAGCCCCACATCAGGCTCTCTGCTCAGCAGGGAGCCTGCCTCCCCCACTCTCTCTGCCTACTTGTGATCTGTCAAATAAATAAATAAAATCTTTAAAAATAAATAAATAAAACACCTCACTATGTTCAATTAACATAAACAAGGACTTGTCATGTACTGCACCTCTTGTTGGGAGCCATTTTTTTCCTAACAAGGAAAAAAAAATTTTAACTTAAGATCACTTTGAGAATTTGTGTCCTGAATAAACACTCCAAAAAACCTCCATTATAAGGGTATGTGGAAACTAAGTTTATAACGTATTTCTTTAAAAAATGATTTATTGGATACGTAGGCCTAATATCATGAACTAATCAAATTGTGGAATTCTGATTAAATGGCTACTTAAGTTTAATCCATTTAAAAAAAAAACACAGGCACGATAAACACAGAGAAAAGGCCTAGCCCATTTAGTTCTGGCTTTTATAAATTGGTTTAATATCATTAAAGCTTACTTTCATTCATTTTATTTTGTAATTTTAAAACCGCCTCCTATATTGGCTCTATATACCCAGTTACAACTGAGTATTGAAGGAGTTCATCCTTCCAAACTGTTAATATTAACTTTTTGGAAGCTGTCCTTTACACTTTAGCGCTTTCTCAATTTGGGTACAATAAACGGGCCAAAATTCGATTACCAAGGGCTCTTTCTTTTAAAGAGCAGCCTGGAAAAGACAAAAGTGAGAAGGAAAGGGGAGCACGTTTAAGCACCAGCCCTGAAAAAAAGGCTTCCCCTCCGGCTGTCAACTCTGATGGCGCTCCACCATTTCTCAACACACTGCCTGGCCCTTTCCGATAAAAAAGAAAAGGGAACAAAAACAGATTCCAGTTTTCCTGGGACGGGCAGATCCCCTCTGGTAAAAGTGGCTAAAGCGAGGCTCGCCTTGGGATTTCATCTTGTTGCCAAGGCAGCGCCAACCGAGGTGTCCGGCGCCCGGGCATCGCCCGCCGGCCCACCCGCCCAGAGCCCAGGGTGGCCCCCGCCAGCAACACAGCAGCCCCGGCCGAGCCCGGGGCCGTGGAGTCCCGGCCGCGACCCCGGACGGCCTCGCGAGCGCCCCGGGACGGTGGCGGAAGGCGGGGAGACGCCGCTCGACTTACAGTGACACCATCCTAGGTGACAGCACCAGTGCAGCTTGAAGCACTTGCCGTGGCTGTGCGTGGCACAGATGGAAAGCCCGTCGCACGGCTGGAAGTCGGGTCTGCGGGCAGCACAACTCCGCGCCAGGGCCTGAGCCTCGTCCACTTTCTCGCTCTTCCAGCCCCGCTCGGGCGCCGACGCCGCACTCATTGCCGCTCCCTCCGCGGAGCCGAGACCGGGAGCCCGGGAGAAGCGGCGTCTGGGCGGGCAGGAAGCCGAGCCGGCTGCAGACGTGGGAGGGCGCGGGCCGGGAGTCACGCCAGCGCGCGTGGCGGCGGTAGTGGCGGTGGCGGTGGCGGCGGCGGGAGCGCGGAGGTCCCAGGCTCGCAAAGGAGCCGCCCCAGGCGCGGCGACCGGGGGCTGGGCCTGCC
>LNAC01000194.1:1300589-1361170 GCA_002007465.1 Ailurus styani | reverse complement strand
CGAGCCTCCCGCCCTGGGCCGCTGTGCCCGCGGGAACCATTGCCGCTGGCCCTGGGGGCGCCCCTGCCCAGGCCCCATGGGGGCTGCAGCCCCACCTTGCTGAGCGGGAAAATAACGTGTGTGTGTGTGTGTGTGTGAGAGAGAGAGAGAGAGAGACAGAGAGATGCATTTGTGGTGCACAGAACTAGTGTGTGGAATGTGTTGCATGGGTGTGTAGATTGGTGTGTATGTGGTATGTGGGTGTGTATGAATGTTGCGTTGGGTGTGCGTGGTGGGTATGTGTGTGTAGTTGGATGTGTTAAGTGTGTACATGGTATATGTGGAATGTGTGTAGTGTGCATGGTGCAGGTGACACGGTGCATGGGCATGGTATGTGATGAGGTGTGTGTATACAGGAGAACATAGTATGGATGTATATGACCAGTGTGGAGTGTGGGTGGTGTGTGTGTTTGTGTAGTATGGTACATGTGGTCTGTGGAGTATGTGCAGTTGTGTATTTGTGCACACAGTGTGCGGGTGGACGTGGTTAGTATGTTTTGCATATATGCATGTGGTATGTGTGCCATTGTGGTACCTGTGACCGGTATGTCCAGTGTGTATGCACAGTGCATATATGGATACAGTTGGGTGTGTGTGGTACATGTGGGTGTGGCCACACAAACGGGACTCCTGTCTGCCATGGACTCTTGTGTGTGGCTTTGTGTGTTAATGCCTGCCCTGGCCAGCGGGTGTGACTGGCCCGGATGGTGGCTGCGGCTCCTCCACACAATCAGCCTGCCTTCTTCCCTCCTGGGGACAAGTTGCTCCAAATAGATTTTCCATGCCAGGCTCAGCTGCTGAGAACCCACCCCGGGCTGGATTCAGTGAAGAGAAAACAAACCATTTGCTCCCAGGGAGCATGGTTGGGAATTAGTGTTTCCCTGCAACAAGGCCAGACCTAGCCTTGAACACAGAAAAGGAGGGGACCTACTCTCGTTATTTGCCAACCGTTTGTCAGAGCAAAGGAAAATGCCTGTAATTGCCAAGGTTCAGGGAACAACAACAAAGCCTTTCCGTATAAATGCTGTGTGGGAACATGTTTATGCCCAGGTCCACTTTCTCTGTTACTTCATTCCTTTCCTGCTTTGCACTGACAAGGAGACTCGTCATGGTTTTGAAGTAACGAAATTCATCTTCAAGCCCTGAAAATCCTTGCTGCCATAAGCAATCTTTCATAATTTTCCCTTTTATTTAACCTTGGCTTGAGAAGGGAAATGTAATTTGCATATATCTGACTCTAGTGAAGTCTTCATTTATTAGGGGTTAGGGAGAGACTCAATTTGGTGGAATGGAATTTTCAGGAAAGCTCTGAATCAAAATCACAAAATATGATTCCCCCAAAACCTAACACTGAAACAGCTATAAATATGAAGCATCATTTCTTCAGCTTCAGCCCCAGGCACCCCTCTCCTGAAAAAAATCCTAATGAAATACATTCCTGACTCATAGAATCTATCTGTTCTGGCTTTTAATTTCACAGTCTGACCCACCTCAGAATAACATGAGTAAAAGGAAAACTCAATCAAATAAATCCATAACCCATTATTGCTGTAGCAAGCCAACCCAGAATTTTTTGAACAAAGGGGGATTCCGATCTCTTCTACCCTATTTCTCTCCTTCCCCAACCCATAAGCACTCTAATACTATCCATATTATATAAGGCCTTGTAACAGAATCGTTACAGCATTTCGCTAATATTTAAACAGCATCCTTCCCCTGCCTTCTACTCTAGGGTGAAACACGTTAGAAGTGTCTACCATATGAAACCATACCCTCTCAGCTAGTGAAAAATGAGCATGAGAAATAATGCAATATAGCACTTTAACCAGGAGGCAAGGTAAATTACCCAAATACCCTATTTTATGTTAGCCACATGATCTGAAGCTGAGAACCCTTTACATTTTCTATAACACAAAAATCATTTCAGCCCCTTGCCCTAAAGAAGCTATTAACCTCTACCGTCTGCAGTGTAGCTGGAGGAAATAAATGTCCTGTGACCTCTCAAATATATATACATACAGCCTTCAAGATGTGTTTTCAGGACACAAGTTTTTAAAGTATTATTATGGAAAATATATACAAAAGTAGAGTTGTTAGTATAATTAACCTCTTTGAACTCATTGCCCAGTTTCAATAATGATTAACTCGTTCTTGTTTCATTTATAGCTGCACCCACTTGTACCCCCACCTTGCCACCGAATTATTTTGAAGCAAATCCCAGACATCAAACAATTTCATCCATAAATATTTTTGCACTCATCTCTAAATCCAAAACCCACAACATCATTATTACATAGTAAGATACACTTTGACCGTATGCAGGTACTTGTCCAATTGGTGCTAACCGCCTCTCCACTTCCCCTTTATGAATGCTACCCTTCTGTCTGGAATTTTCCTCTTTCCTTCTCTTCCTGTCCTGCCTGCCTTTTCAGTTTATGTGCTACTTCCTCAAAGAAGCTTTCTCTGACCAACCTAAACTCTTATACACATTCTTCCTTCATATAACTTTCAACAATTAAAGAAGGAATTATTGAACTATTATCTTTCCCCATTCTTCCTCTCTTCTGCCACAAACTGTAAGCTCCTGAGGGCAGGAGGAACATAGCCTCTGTCTTGTTCACCAACTTGTTCCCAGTTTTAAGCACAGAGAATAAATAATTGTTGAACTAGTGAAAAATATTCCACCTCAGACTCCCAAACCTGGAAAAAGTCCATCTACAGTAAATTGTTTGCAAATACGTGTGAATAATTTGTACAGTTACTCTTCCTATATCCTCACCCTTGGATATTCCCCCACTGACTCTGAACTTAGCTGTGGGTGTTATCTGTTGCTATATAACAAGTCACTACTAAGTTAAAACAGCTCCGTTTCTATGGGTCAGGAACCCATAGGCATAACTTAGGTAGGTCCTCTGCTCCCAGGTTTCTCACAGGACTGCAGTGAAGGTGTGGGGCTTGGGTGCATTGTCACCTAGAGGTTCAGTGGGGGTTGGGTCTGCTTCCAAGTTCACTCACTCACTGTTTGTTGGCAGGATTCCTTTCCTCGAGGAACTATTGTTTGAGGGTCTCAATTCCTCACTGGTTATTGGTTAAAGAGCTCCCTCAGTTCCTTGTCACATGAACTTCTCAATAGGGCAGTTCACACATGGCAGCTTGCTTTACTGGAGCAAGCACACAGAAAGAGTCAAAGAGAGTGTCACAGTCTTTTATAACCTAATCTTAGAAGTGATATCCCATTACTTTTCCTGAATTCTGTTCATTAGCAGCAAGTCCTGAGGTCCATCCCTCATACAGAGGAAGGAGAATACACAAAGACATGAATATCAGGAGGCAGGAATTCTTCAGAGCCACATCATGTGACTTGCTTTAGCCAATGAGAGAATAGCAAACTTGTCATCGCAAGGATTTCCAAAGAGCATGCTCAGTGTCCTCTCTTTCTGTGCTTGGAACCCTGAGAGCACCAAGTACAAGACTGATGGAGGATAAAATGCTTTATGGAGGAAAATGAAGGTGTCCCATTTGACAAGCAGCCAATCTCCAGCCAATCTGTGGTCTACCAACCCCAAGAACTATCAGTGAGGCTCTACCAGACCATCCCAGACCCACCAGCTGATCACAGAAGCATGAGAAAGTCCAGTAGAAATCTGCTGAGCCAGTTTTGACCTGAACAGCCACCCAGGACACTCTACAGAATCAGGAGCTACATAAAACAGTTATTGTAAAACCTGCTGTTTTGGACGTTTCTTATAGAGTAAAAGCTAACTGATACACCCACTGATCCTCTCTTGCTGTAGGCAAAATAACTGAGGATTCAAGAGGCTAAGTGACTTGCTCATGTCACAGTGCAGCAGGCATAGTGGGAAAAGTTCTCTAGGACCTGGCATCGGAAAAATGCAGATGGTTCAAGTCTAAGCTCTGTTGTTTTCTGGCTGGGAGACCTTGGCAGATCCCTTATGCTTTCCGGGCTTCAGTTTCCTTATCAGCAAGGCAAAACAGAAGGTTTCCCAGAACATCTCTTTTCACCCAAAGCTCTGACTTGTCCGCTTGGGTATGGATGGAGCTAGGGTTAAAATCCTTTCGGTTCAGATGTCATTTGTAAATAATCAGATTTTGCCTTCCTATTCTATTGCACGTATTTGTCTAATGCCACTGTAAGTTATATCTATGTACACCAACAATTCTGAATACTTGATAAATCAAGCCATTACAAATCAATTACTTTTTGGTTGCTTGATTGAACCAAGCAACTAATTGCACCATGGTTATAAATAACTTGCTAGTAATTGGTCAATTTGTCATATTAAAGCAATTAGAATGATGAAGTAGTTGGAGAAGCTTCCAAATGAGGTGCAACTAAATGAGGAGTCTTCTGTGGGGAAGGAGGACCTGACACCACTGTAGCATTTTCAGGGGCATAATTCAGACCCTCATCATCCTCTTTAACATAAAGGAAAGAAGGGCAGCTTTAGAATCAGGCAGAATGGAATCAAAGCTGAGCTCCACTACCACCTAGCTGGGTGATCTTGTGCAAGTTACTTGGCCTCATTTCTTAAATGAGAATTAGAATTCCTACCTCATACACTTGCAGTGAACACTAAACATGATCACATATGTGAAGAGCCTAGCACTGTATCTGGCACATTGCAGATCCTCGAGAAGTATTAGTTTTCCACTTCTAAGCACCCCAAATGCCTTCACTGTCTACAGCCTCTCTATGCTCCAATCCTTCCTTCACAATGCTGAGAGGAGAACACTCTAAAATCTGATCATATCATACTTGGCCTTAAAAACTTTTAACACTTCTCACTGCCTACTGAAAAGAATTCACACTCCTTTGTAGGCTATACAAAGCCCTTCCAATGTCTTCTCCAGCTACTCTTCCCCATGCCTCCAAATCTGCACCGCACTAGATTATTTGTTTTGTTTCTAGACATGTAATATCCTCTCCTGCATGCCTTTGTGTCTTCCCTCATTCTTCTCTCATCCTTTCCTTTTGTCTTGAAATGCCTAACTTCGTTTATGCATGCAATTTCTGCTTTTCCTTCAAGTTCTAGCTCATATGCTACTTGAAGTCTTTTCTTAGCTGCCACCCTTCTCCATATTCAAGGACATGCTGAGCCTACCACTTGGTACCTCAAGTAGTGAAGCAGGTACTGTGTATTTCCAGTGCCTGACATTAGCTGGGTACTAGGAGACTCTCAACAAATATTTTGGAATGGATACATTAAAAGATTTAGGACTAAAAATTCATAAATAGTATGGAAAAGCAAAACATCTCTTTTTCAAAGCTTAAGCCCCCAGAACTAAGAGATTCCTTTGAAGCCTTGGAAATTAAAAGAGAAGCCTTAAATAAACTTGCTTGTAATCTCATTGAATGTCTTACCTCTATAGGTGACCCAGGCTGAAACAACTATAGGCTCAAAAAGACATTTTAGACATTGTAAGAATGACAGACCCATAATAGAGAAATATGCATGGTTCCTCCCTTACGTTTTGATACGGCCCCATGAAGGGTAGATTTCCCACAGAGTATCCCACTGTGCAATCACCAGAGGCAAAATAGAAAAACAGACTGACCCTGAGCTGGTCCAATATAGAATTTCTTGTATTTTTACAGTGGTGGAGGTAGTTATTATTTGTGGATTGCATTCATATGATTATCAAAATTCACCATTTTATTTATTAGTTTTTCTTTGAAAGGGATGCACCTGTTTTGTGCCACTTTGTTTAAAAAATCAATTAGAGAAATATTTTTATGTATAAAAAACTTTAGTAGAAAAATCAACCTCCAGAGTAGGTTTTGAACATAAAGAGGGAGGGCAAAGAGGCCAGTCATTACTGTGCCAAGTAATCAGCCTCCTGGGGGCTACAGTAAACACCCTTGGTGTTCAAGCCCAATAACCGCTGGACTTTTCTTGAGTGATGTGATGTGACACTAATAGAAGTAGGATCTGGGTCAATTTTTTGCTCCACACAACACAACCCATTCTTTACGCTCTGACAGTCCACACTTACTTCTGGAAGCAATAGACCTATCATAATTTTGAAACAAGACACTCTGACTTCTTTAAATGGTAGGATAACACACACATTCTGCCATTTCCATTAAAAAATCTTTTTTCTTTATGGTTAGCAATTAAAATAATTCAGCTTTAATTAGCTCATTTCGGTGAGCAGCTAAAGGCTAAAATGACAGTGAAGAGTGATCTGGAATACAATGGCTGACTCGTGGTTTAGAAATGAGGCAGCCGAGGTACCTCACACAACCTGTGCAGATATTGGGCTGTGGACACCACTCCATCCACACCCGGGGTCCCAAGCACTTAGGCAGTGTCCAACATTCAATGTTGGGCTCACTTACCCCCTCCACACTTAGCTATTGACTGTCTTCTATGTGCCAGGCTCGGGGCTCGATGCTGGAGATCATTTAGAGGGGAGCTAGAAACCAACCATAGGAATATAGAAGGTAATGGGTTTGATTAAGGGTTTTTAACAAAGCAAACTACAAGAATAAGAAAGAAACAGATAAACCTATCTGGAGCCATCGAAAAGTCTTTCACGAAAAGGGTGAGTTAGCCCTGGCAATGCAGACAAGCTGGAATGATATATTATGGGAGAGGGACCAGCATGCAGGCCAGCAAGAGAGGCAAAGCGCTGTTCTGAAAGTCTGTCTTGCTTGAAAGTAATGTGGGCTGAAGTAGTGATCAGATGAGAAGAGGGACTGGTAGGCAGGGGCCAAATGATGATAAGCCCAACAAAGTTTAGATTTAGTCCTCTATACCAGTAATTTTTGAACACCTTGAAGCTAGAGGCACTTTGTTCACTGGAAACACTTATCAGAAAGTATAAATGAAAGAGATTTGTGAAGTCCAGCTGCTTCTGTTGGGGCAGGATACATGTTGATGGGAACACTGGCACTCCCTCCATTTGTTTGCAACCCCACAACACCAAAACCAAATCACTGCTTCAGGAAGGGCTAGTTGTGGTAGGCAGCGTCTAACATGGGCCCCCAGGGATCACCCCCTCCTGATATTCACAGCCTGTATAGTTCCCTCCCCTGAGTACACACTGGATTTAGCAACTCCAGAAGTAGTGATGGAATCACTTCTAAGATTAGGTTGCAAAGACTGTGACTTCTGTTGCTTTCATCTCTCACTCTCTGAGATCTCACTCTAAGGGAGCCAACTGCCATATTGTGAGTGGTCCTCTGGAGAAGCCCACATGGGAAAGAACTGATATCTCTGGCCAACAGCCAGTAAGGACATGAAGACTGCCAGCAATCACATGAGTAAGCTTGGAAGCAAATCCTCCCAGTTGAGTCCTCAGATGAAACCACAATTCTAGCCAACACCTTGACTGGAGCCTTGTCAGAGACCTCGAGCCAGCTAAGCTACACCCAGACGACTGACCCACAGAAATTGTGAGATAATAAATGCCTTGCTGTTTAAGCCTCTGCATGGTGGGGCCACTTGTTATGCAGCAAGAGAGAACTATTACAGGCACCACAGCAGAATTCTGAGCACAGAGTGACAGAATCAAATGTGCATTTTAAATGCTAACTCTGGAAGGAGCAAGCAGGAGATATTTATTGGAACAAGACCAGAGATAAGGCAGTGGCTGGCCCAGGAGGAAGATGAAGAGGGCCTGAGCAGTGGCAGGAGTGGGGGGAGGGGAAGGAAGGGAAGAGGGGAAGTAGCATAACTACTGAAGAAGTAAAATTAATAAAACTTGACATTATTTGGTTGTGGGAATAAAGGAGTTTCAGGGACAATGCCGGTCATCAGCTAGGGAGCAAAGAGGAAGGAACATGTTTAGAGAGAAGGGAAAAAAGTTTAATTTGGGATGTGTGGAGATCAAAGTAGCTGAGAGTCATCTTTATGGGGAGCACTGTTACTTGGAGGCATGGTGCAAAGAAGTCTGAAATAGGGTGCTCTACATGAGAAACCATCCTTACACATCAGGGAGCTGTACTCACAGACACTGCAAACTCCAGGGCCTTTGTGGCATAAGGAAAGAGCACAAAGGAGAGAAGAGTCCTGGGTATGAAGTAATAGGGAGCGGTGGGGACTGTGTTGAAATGCAAGGTTGAAATGTGTTGAAATGCCTGCATCCTTAAAGTATCAAAGCCAAACACGTTTGAAACACTGCTGTTCAGCAGGGCTGAACTCCACTTCAAGAGAAGCAGGTCTTAACAGCATTCCTGAGGAAGATGTCACAACAGAGTGAAAAGGGCGTGAGCTTTGGAGTCAGGCAGCACTAAGTTCAAATCTCGCCTCTACCACTTACTCACCAGGGTCCCTGGGAGGTTACTTATCCTCTCTCTGCCGGCATTTCTTCAGCTGCACACAGGGTTAAGAATACCAGTTTTAATGGAATTGTTGTGCGAAGCGAGGTAATGATTTTTAACAGGAAGGAAAGTTCCTGGCACAAAATAAGTACTTCAGAAGTCGTAGCTGACATTAAGATTGTGTTAGAATAATGGCCGTTATCTCTCCCAGAAGGGCACTCCAACCATTGCCCCCACCATTCTGTGCAGAGAGTATAAGAGTCATGGCAGAGTACCCACATGAGAGCTCCCAGTACCGTGTCCAGAAAGTGAGTGAGTGTGTGTGTGTGTGTGCGTTGCAAGTACTGTAAGTAATGGAAAGATGAATTTCAGGAGATACATGGTAGAATAAGGGAAACCAAGAACAGAAGTCATGGTATATCCAGACCTCCAGGAACTGGGATTTGATCCAAAGCAGCCCTGGGACAATGGCTGCAGGAGCTGACAGAGCTTCACACTGGTGTTCTGGAAATAGGAATCCGCTATTTCCCATGTGTTGGTGCTCACATCGGTGGTACATTTATTCTTTCTACTTTTTCTTTTTTCCACCTGATAGCTTCTCTTCTCTCATAGTGTCTGTCTCTTCCTAACCTTGATCCGTTATAGTCCTAACCCCACCTATTCTTTTCCACTGTAAATCCCTTCTAATTCAGTTCCTGAGAGGACCTACCTTCTCCATTTCCCTTGCAGTTTGAACTGAGAGTGAGGATCTGTTTCAAAGAACATCTTAGCAGTTGTCTATAGCTGAAGAAAGAGAAGGGGAAGTCACATGATATAAAAAAAAAACCAAACACCTAAACTTTACCAGGACCCGTGGGTGGACCATTTCCCATATAAGGAACTGCGGGCATGGAGGAACCATGATTGACATGCCCAGTGTAGTGCATCTGTGAGCTTGTGTCCAACACAGGCAAGGAGGCTGGATGGCAGGGCAGATTAAAAAAAAAATAAGATACTGTTATTTTAGAAGGCAGTATGAGAATATTATTCAGCCATGAAAATGAAGGAACTCCTGCCATTCGTGACAACATGGATGGACCTTGAGGGCATTATGCTGAAACATACCAGTGAAATAAACCAGACCAAGAAAGACAAATACTGTATGATCTCACTTACATGTGGAATCTAAAACAAACAAATACACACCCCTGGACTCATAGATGCAGAGAACATATTGGTGGTTGCCAGGGGTGGGAAGTGGGGTTGGGGAAGAAATGGGTGAAGGTATTCAGAGGATACAAACTTCCAGATATCGGATAAGTAAGTCCTGGGGATGTAAGGTACGACATAGTGACTATAGCTAATAATACTGTTTTGTATATTTGAAAGTTGCTAAGGTAGTAAATCTTAAAAATTCAATAGTAAAATAATCGGCAACTGTGTGGTGATGGGTGTAAACTAGATTTATTGTGATTTCACAATATATACAAATATCAAATTATTAGGTTGTACACCTGGAACTAATATAATGTTATATGTCAATTATATTTGAAAAATAGTATTGGGGCTCCTGGGTGGCTCAGTGGGGTAAGCATCTGCCTTTGGCTCTAGTCGTGATCCTGGGGTTCTGGGACTGAGTCCCGTATCAAGCTCCTTCTCCCTCTGCCGATCCCCTTTGCTTGTGCTGTCTCCTGTGTGCTCCTGTTCTCGCTCTCTCTGTCAAATAAATAAAATCTTTGAAAAAAATAGTCAGTATGAAATTAGTTACATGAAGATGTCACGCAACATTACAACACGGGCAGTTTCTTCCAGGAGTCCTGCTTTTTTTCCCCTCTGCCAATGGATCAGGTACAAAGAACTTACCAACGCCGTTAGCTCCTAGTATAGTGTCTGTGGTGGCTGCCTTTCAGTTCTTTATATAGCTGTTTGGAAAATGAACCTCCGCTCTGCTCCAACGTCAAGGGCGAGGATAAGACTTGTTTTCTTTCTCTGCTACTCATTCCTGCCTGGCCTGGGTGTGGAATCTGGGACATCACTGTTCCTGCAGTCCTGAGCAGAACTCATCCAGGGTGAAATAAGGGTAGGATCAAATCTTTGCCGTCCCTGGCAGCTGGCTTCTTCCCCAGGGAGCTGCTGTCCCCCAGGATGTCCATTCTCTGTTTCCCAAAGACAGGGCCAAGCCCCAGTGGCAGCTGTTACGATTTCCAGAAATCACAGAATTGGTGCTTCCCTACCCTTCTCGCATCTTCCATGGGTGTCCATCCAAAGGCATATGAGCCTGTTTGGAAGCTGACAGGATGAATAGCTTAGAAGGCGACTGAGAGGAGAAATGTATAGATTCGTAGACTGACAGAATTAGTTAAGTAGAACATTCCTTTTATTACTTAGGAAAGTGGAGGCATAGAAAAGTGATGAGGTGACTTGCCCAAGGTCATAAAACTACTCATTCCACAATCTATTCCTGTTGGAGAAGGAAATAGAAACCATATATTTCCAAGGCTCCTGCTCTTCCTTCTACCTTAGAGGTGGGAAGACGAATTGGCTTCTCCTTTGATGCATTTTAAATTTCGATTACTCATATTTATTCTCTACCCACTGTTAGCTTTTAGGATAATGTTTTCATACTGTGTTATTACAGACAAGGACCCAGCAATGCCCAAACCCTGCCTTGCCTGCTACTTCCCTCTCCTCTTCCCACCAGGCTCCAAGGAAGCTAGGCACAATGAATAATTATAGACTGTGAAACAAAATACCTCTTTATTAACATGGCCCAGGCACCCATACCACAACATCGAGCTCCCTGGTAAAAAAGTAAATGAGGCCTTCTTCTTCTTCTTGGGATTTCTCTGTCCTCTGACTGTGTGCAAAGATGGGGAAGTCGAAGAAACAGGGAACTGTATGGCCAGGTTTGCATGATAAGCCTTGGCTTATTTGCTCACCCAAATGCATGGTAGGAGGCAAGTAGAAGAGAAGAAACTGGCTGAGCCTGATCCGTCTAGAAGGGATACAGGAAGCACAAAAGAGGAGCACAGAAGTTCACACGCTTTAGCAAATATAGCCTAAATTAGTTACCTGCTGCTGTGTAACAAATCACTTCCAAACTTAGTGGCTTACAACAATAATCGTGCGTTATCTCTGACAGCTTTCTGTGAGTCAAGAATTCAGACAGGACATAGCAAGGATGGCTTTTCTCTGCTCCACAATTTCTAGAGTCTCCACTGGAAGATTCAAAGATAGAGGACTGGACCTGTCTGAAGGATCATTCACTCACATGTCTGGTGGTTAGATGTCAGCCGGGACACTCCCACGTGGCCTTTCCATGTGGCTTCCCAAAATATGCTAAGTGTCCTGAGAGAAAGCCACATGGAAGTTGTAGTAACTTCTGTGATCCAGCCTCTAAAGTCATGCAACATCACTTTTGGGACATTTGAGTAGTTGAGGCAATTACAGATATCTGCTTAGGGCCAGAGGGCTCCTTCTGTTCTCCAGGATGCCACCTCACGATGAAGCAAGTCAATATCACATCGTGAGAAGACCATGAGAGAGGAGACATTTTAGGAAAATACAATCTACCACATAGTCCAACGGATGTCTTGGCCTCTGAGCATTCAGATTAGAAATTTCTTCCTTACTGAGTGAGGAGACAGGAAGAAAGGTGATCTGAGGTAAGCATGGCTGGGAAGAGGGCCTACAATTGTATTTCTCATAGAACCACTGCCCTTTCCCTAGAGACTCCTATTTCACTCTCTTTGTAACTCCCTTACCTTGGCCAGAACACAAATTCAAATAAACCACCCAGTTTTGACTTCTGGATGCCACTGGGGTGATCGGTAAGAGGCACATATGTGGATGTTCAAGAAGGATCCCTGCCCAGTCAGCCCCCTTCCAAACCAAACCTAACAATTTGTTATACTGAGAAATCCATGTGAGTTAATTTATCTTAATACTGTACCAACTGTTAAATCCAAACCCAGTAGAAGTTCTTTCTTATTAATCATGTATATCTTAATGGACGTTCATTTGGGTTTGAACTATTGGGGAAAAGGGGGGAAAGAGAGGAGTTGAAAAGCTGGTAAGGATAAGGTAGAGGAGAAAATAAAAGCAGTGGTGGATATTAGAATTACCTGGAACTTTCTGTGTTACAGTTCACCATGGTCCTAGTTCTTAAAAGCATCTTAAGGGTTTTCCAGCTATAAACCCACAATATTGGCTTGGGGACCACAGATCTTCCTCCACCTGTCATACAGAGACCAACCCTGAGGCCAGGCTGCCCCTTCCTCCTACCCCTCCCCAGAAATGCCTCTTTCCTCTGAGTATCCCTACAGAAGGAACTAGGTAATTCATATTATTTAATTAAAAATAGTAACAGTAACTATCACACTAACATTTATTAAGAGTTGTATGTTACATACTATGTTAAGTGCTCACAGTATCTTCAAATAATCTTTGCAAAAATAATCTAGGAAATAGGTTCTGGGAGCCCTCTCCTCACCCCCACTCTACAGATGAGAATGCTGGAAGCACAGAGATGTTCAGTAATTTGTCCAAGGCAGCCCAGCTGATAAAGCCTGAAGCTGAGGTTTGAATCCAGGCAGCCTAACTCTGGAGCCCATGCTCTTAACAATTGCATTATGAAATAGGGAAACCTCACAAAAACCAGTTATGAGCAGGGAGATCATTCTGAACACTTTTATTAAAAATAAAAAAAAAGATAAACATAATGAATTGAAACTCTACCGAAAGTATTTATTGAGAGGAAAAAGTAGCAAGTCAGCAGCAGAAAAGATGAAACAGGAATATACGTAAGTAAAATAAAAACAAAACCAAGCTAGTATATTGATAGAGTAAAAAGTGTTTTTTGTGTGTAATTGATTATTCTCAATCAAAACAAGAGAAAATATGAATTAATAAGAAAGTCATAATATATCACCAAACATGTGCTTGCTTACAAAAATATAAAGCACTGTGACAGATCAAATCACTGGAAAAAATATATAAGCAGTTACCCCACAAAGATGCCTGATCCTGATGGGTTTATGAAAATTTTCCAAACTTTCAAAAAACAAAAGAAAAAAAACCCCTATGTTACATAAACTGCAAATGTGAGTGTTTGCATATGTTGTAGGTCACCCAACTTATTTTTGAAGTGAAAATGATTGATTTCAAAATTTGAATAGGAAACTGAAAGCAAATTATAGGTCAATCTCATTAATAAATAAAAACATTAAGACCTTATGTTAGCAAAAAGGGAGGAAAATATTTCACATGTACTATAGTCACGATGTTTAATTCTAGAAATGTAAAAGTGGTACAAAGAAGTAAAGCTATTTTTTAAAAAGTTTTATTTACTTATTTGACAGGGAGAGAGACAGCCAAGAGAAGGAACACAAGCAGGGGGAGTGGGAGAGGGAAAAGCAAGCTTCCTGCTGGGCAGAGAGCCTGATGCGGGGCTCAATCCCAGGACCCTGGGATCATGACCAGAGCCGAAGGCAGACGCTTAATGACTGAGTCACCCAGGAGCCCCAGAGCAAAACTAATACAGCACATCACATTAACAGAAAAATAGAAATAGATATACATGTTTTACACAGAGATTTTAATAAATTGTTGGCTCTAATTCTCTTCTTTTCCTGATGAGAACTTTGAAAATTAGGTGTTGATAATTTAGAGATAGTTTTTTGACATATGGAATTGAGTTCAGTAGTTCATCAGAAAGGTAGATTCCTGCTCAGCATCGTTTAAAACCATTTCTCTTATATGAGAATTTAGCCTTTATTCAAGGATATGGAGGAAGGGGCACTGGTGAGAAGAAAAATATCAGCACCTTGGGGCAGGGACCCTCATTACTTACAGACTGTGGCACTAGGAAGCTAAGATCCAAAGAGAGACCAATTGAAGAGGCTCACATGTGTGAAATCACTTAGCAATGTCCAGGAAAAGGGAGTAGGAACAAATGCTTCTATATGTCCTAATGATACATTTTTTATTTTAATTTTTTTCTTGCTTATTTTGATTTGAGCTGCCTCCAAACTATTTTTTAAAGATTTATTTATTTTAGAGAGAGAAAGGGGGTGCGAGGGGGAGAGAGAGAGAGCATGTAGTGGGGGAGGGTAGAGGCAGAGGCAGAGAGAGTCCCAAGCAGACTCTGGGCTGAGCTGGGAGCCTGGGGAGGGGTTCCATCCCACAACCCTGAGGTCCCCTGAGCCTAAACCAAGAGTCTGACGCTCACCTGACCGTGCCACCAGGTGCCCCACCTCCAAACTATTTTTATCTTCAGCTATTCCAGACAGGAAACAAAGGCTACATTAGCCATGTTGGATTTCTAGTCTAAATATGATGGAATATATACTGAAAACAATGAGTTCGATTTTATTCTTAAAGAAGAAAGATATTGGTTTTCTCAAATCAGGATCTCTTGTTCTAGAAATGTCATCGATAACTATTTAAGAAGAATATACTCTGTATAAATATTAGGAAGGAAGAAATCAAGAGTATCTGTTTTACAGATGGCATAACTGCAGACCTAGAAGTTGAAGGAAATCAAAAATCACCAAAAGTAATGAGCTCAGTTGCAGAACGGACACTAAAAAATGTGTATGTATGTATATATTGTACTGTATTATAAACATATACATGTCAGTATATACACTGATACATAACAAGGAAATATAATAAAAATGGATTTCTGTTGTTGCTCTTACAACAAAAGCAGATTAAGATCACAGGGGCTGACTTAACTTGTTTATACAGAGAAATTACAGAGAGCGTTAATAAATTGAGTGCTATGCCTGCACTTGATTAGGAAAGTAAATACAATAGTATGTCCAAGGTTAGTATGTAGATTTATCAAAGCCTCACAGGTTAAGATGCCTAATAAATGAAGAGTACAATTCCTCTAGTATTATAACAAGAAAATTGCCAAAGAATGCTTATCTTAAAAAACATAATGGGTGACAGACTTACCCTACTTTATATTTTGCTTTAGTAAATTTTGAAACATTGTACAAAGTGAGAATTATAAAGGCAGTAGAACACTACGTTAAAAATATAATTAAGTTGTTAAATCAGAAAAAATAGAGATGTAACAGGTTAATTCAAAGAGTTTGAGTATGACAAATCAGAAATAATGCAGTAAGGAAAGGAATCATTAATAAATGCTATTAAGACAATCAGATATTGGCATAAAAAAAGCATTTACTTATGCAGTAGTTAAGAACCAAATTGGAATCAGTTCACCTATGGCAAGTTTTTAAAATTCCTAAGACTCCTTTCCACTCATTGCGAAATGGGACTGAAACACCTATCTTGAAGGTAATTTTAAGGAGTAACTTAGTAACACAGTAAAGCACTTAGCACAGTGCCAGGAGCAGAGTGAATAATATTATCATGAATCAGAGCATTAAATATAAATGAGAACAAACTGGTTAAACGATCTAGAAATATAAACAGAAGACCATTTATTCTAGTGGTGGAGAAGAAACAAATTTCTGATCATAGAAGCATGAAGAATATTATCAGATGTTCCATCAGGATGGACATACAAAAACTTAAATAAAAAAAAAACTCAAACGAAATGGATTCTTGAGAATAAACAGGTATTATTGCGCTCCTAAGGGAAGCAGTGTTGCCAACCAAGGCAATGGGCGTGTGGGGCGAGGGGTGGCACAGGGCCGGGAGCAGTGGTGCCAGAGTGACTTTCGGGATGGCCTAAAGTCTTGCTCTACCTGTTAAAAAGCCCTATCCCAGTGGTATGCCCAGGACTTGCTTTCCATGTGAGCCCAGAGGTTCTCTAACTCAGCGAAGGTGGTCCCCTTCCCTGTTCTAACGCCTGCTTTGGCTAGGTTTATCCCGAGTCCTGTGGTCCCTCGTCTTGCAGCTTGGGATCCAGAACAGCTCTCTGTGGGCAGGACAGGTCTGTGGCTCCCTCAGTTCCCACCACCAGTTGAACCCCAGCTCAGGCCAGTCCAGCTGCCCCAGCCACCTGCCTCCAGCCCACCCAGTGGTCCCATCCATGTCCTCTTTACTGCATCACCCCACCTAACCAATGTCATTGACTCGCTTTCTTCTTTCTCTATAATCCCAAATTGCATGTCATTCCCCCATCCCCACCCCAAGCAATATACCTTCCATATTACTCAGGGTTCTTCAGAGAAGCAGAACCAATATATGAGATTTTTTTTATAAGAAATAGGTTCTTACAGTTATAGAAGCTGTGAAGTCCAGATCCAAGAGAGTCAATGGTATAGTTCCAATACCAGGCCGAGTCTGAATCCAGGGAAGACCAACACCCCAGCTCTAAAAGACATAAGGCAGAGAATTCTCTGTGTAGTTGCTTTTTTCTCCTATTCAGGACTCAGTGGGGGAGGCCCACCCACACTGGGAAGGGCATTCTGCTTTATTCAGTCTACCAATTCAAATGCTAACCTTATCCAGAAACACCCCCACAGAGACACCCAGAAATAAAGTTCAGCCAAATATCTGGGCCCCCCAGTGGCCCCGTCCAGTTTACACAAAAAATTAACTGTCACAGTCTCCCCATGTAGTTCATATCTCTAAGCCTTTGTGCAGGACTGTTGCCTTTCTCCTCTTCATCTGGATAGTGACTTTACCCTTTTTGACCCAGGTAAGTCCTCCAGGAAGCCCTCCTTGATACATCCTAGCTGAACCAAAAGCCCTCTTCCAAACATCACAGCAACCTACCTGTGTGTTTCTCTCCCACAAGGTTGCAAATTTCTTGTGGACAGGAGACAGTCCTAGCTCTTGGCCGTCTGTGTTCCTAGCACAGTATGGGCGCACGGCAGTCCTAAGAAAGGTTTTGTGCCGTCCGCTGCTGTCTGTCTCACTGCTGGCCACTAGTTTTGACATCGCTCTTAGTCCTATGGAAGCTGCTGGTACGAATCTAGACAGTGGTTCTCAGCCCCGATGCACGTGGGAATCTCCCGGGGAGCTTATGAAAATACCGGTGCCAGGGCCCCAACCAAAGTCAATTAAGTCAGAATCTCTAGGGGTGAATCCAAGTCTCAGTATTTTTTTCAAAGCTCCCTGGATTGACTTGCCTGTGCTGCCAGTTGAGAACCACCAATTTAGAACATACTTCAGAGCCGGACTAAGAGCTGATCTTATTTCTGAGTCTGACGAGGCAGATGGGGAAGGACACCCCTGCTGATATGGTTGCTATGCAGGACTTGGGGGAGTCAGGAAGCATCTCAGCTCCCCCTCAGGGCCTTCTGCTCCACGCTCCTACCCCCAAGAGGCTGAATGCCTACAGTTATCACCTTCACATGTTCTTGAAGCCTGGCTGTTTGAAGCCCTTTCTCTGGGAACTGGCTTTGAATGCTGTCTCCCTCATTCAGACTTGCCTTGACTTCTGATCATGGGGTTGGGGCACTTCAGATAGCCTCAGGTTGCTCGGGCCTTCCCAGAGTTTGATTTATTGTGTCATTCTGTACCAGAGACTTTTTACTGACAGCTCTCTTTACAGCAAACAAGCAAGGATGTGTTCTCCTAATTTTACAAATGAGGAAACCCTGGGGTTTGTTACTTATCCCAAGTCACACACGTGGAACTAGAATTCAGTCCAGTTCTGGCTGGTTCCTGACCCCAGACTCTTTCCACCACACCAGCAGATCTCAACAACTACAGAGGTTTTGTGTGCCCCAGGGCCTGGGATTAGCATAAGACGCTGGCAAATCTCTAAGTATACCAATTATTGTGTGTACATGGAAAAATCAATGTGACTTTCATATACACGAATGTTTCCTACAGTGCACTGATGCTGTTGTAGCTAATAAAATGGTTTCATTTAAAAGCACGAGTGTTACTTAATAGCCTAAATCATAGTCTCCTTTCTCAATCAAGAGATATGTAAAGTACAACTCTTACATGAGCACTTGCAATTTTTTTTTTTAATTTTAAATGGGACCCTAGTGCTGGAAAGATCTAGATGCCCTCTCTATGAATGGTGCAGTGGTATAGCTCATGTTCCTTGGGTCTGCCATGGCCAGCCTCTTTCCACAGGGTTCCATATTCTCAAATAGTGGTTTCGAAAATGAGAGACTATAAAACAGTCTGTTGGGGTAAAGGAAGAATATATCTGAAATTCTATTTAGATTTATTTTTACCCTTACCTTTAAAAATATCCACATCTGGGGGCTCCTGGGTGGCTCAGTTGGTTGAGAATCCAACTCTTGATTTCAGCTCAGGTCATGATCTCAGGGTCATGAAATCGAGCCCCGTGTCAGGCTCCACACTCACTGCAGAGTCTGCTTGAGATTCTCCCTCTTTCCCTCTCCCTCTGCCCCTCCCCATATTCAAGCGCTCTCTCTCTTTCTCTCTCTCAAAAAAAAAATTTTTAATCGTAATTATAAATAAGTACATATTGCATGACTTAAAAGTTAAGAAGCCAGACCCTGGAATCAGACTGCCTGGGTTAAAATCTTGGGTTTGCCTTTGTATGTCCTTGGAAAAGAATCCTTTCTGTGCTTCTGTTTCCTCATCCACGAGACAGAGATAATATACCTACCAGAGAGTTGTTGCGAAAATTGAGTTAACACACGCAGAATATTTAGAACAGTGTCGTGCGGTATTATTGCTGGGGAAGTTTTTTCTGTGATTAAAACCAAATTGAATTTAAATAAGGAATTTAAAAAATAATAAAATAAAGTAAAAATGTAAAAAAACACACAATGATTATTTCACATCTTTTAAGCATATTAAGGGTGCACTCTCTCAACCGAAACACGTGTGATCTCAAAAATTTGGCAGTTACGGCTCTAGCAATTTGACCAACTATTGTAGAGGCAAAAAAGCAAATGAGTGTGGGGGAGCAGATCAAGACACCTCCCCAAGCTGCCGCCTCCTGCTCAAGCCAGATTCTGGCTTTGGGATCCGGGCTAGCACTGCCAAATTGCCTAACGGCACACGAGTGAAAAGAGGGCGCTCATATGCTGGGATTATTTCCCTTTGTGTTGTTCTCCTGCCCGGGAATGGGAGACAGGCTGCTGCACAGAGCTTCCCTCTGATAACTGGGGGTGGAGAGACCAAACAACAAGGCTCCACTTTCGGCAGCTTCCCACTCCCTCCAAGAAAGAAGAAAGGGGTCTGTGTGCTGGAGGCATACCCCCGCCTGCAGCCTGGCAGGACAGCTGCTGGTCCCTGGCCACGAGATCCTGTTTGTCTCCTTGCCAGGCTGAGGCACCAGGAAGTGGCAACATCAGCTGCCGAGAAAAGAAGTACATTGAGTTTTGCTTATGCTGTCTACTTTTGTTCCTCTTTCGCTCTTTCCAGCGACAATTTCACAGTCGGTGTCCTACCGCACAGCCTCAATGCCCTTAAGCCCAGAGGTCTACTGGGCTGGCTCTTCTGACTCCCCGGATGCTGTCATCCAGATTCTCTTCTTCCTGAAGGAAAGTCCCTGGAGACCTTTGCAAAGTCCCAACCCCCACTCCACGCTTGTCTTCTCCCTCTTTGGGTCTGCCTCTCAGTTACTCAGAGAGATTTATAACTTATGCAAATACATGTAGATGATTAGGCAAATGATTATGTAAATGATGCCTTTCCTTTTCTGCTTTCCAGTTCTGGTAACACTAGGAGAAAGGAACAATAGCGATTAAATCCTGACATTCGAGACAAACATGGATAAAACTTGAGGGCATAATGCTAAGTGAGATAAGTCAGACACAGAAAGACAAATACTGTATGATCTCACTTACATGTGGAATCTAAAAAAACCAAACTCACAGAAGCTGAGTGTAGACTGATTGGTGGTTGCCAGGGGCTGGAGGGTGAAGGTGATCAAAGGATGTAAACTTCCAGATATAAGATGAATAGATTCTGGGATCTAATGTGCAGCAAAGTGACTCTAGTTAACAATACTGTACTATACACTTGAAAGTTGCTAAGAGAATGTATCTTAAATGTTCTCACTACACAGACATACAAAAGGTAATTATGTGAAGTGATGGATATGAACTGACATTATTATGGCAATCATTTTTCCAGATATACATAGTGCACCAAGTTGTACACCTTACACTTACATGATGTTGAATGTCACTTATATCACAATAAAGCTGGGAAAAATGATTAAAACATGGGAAATAGAATCAATGGGTAAATAGTAAAGAAGCTGGAATTTTCATCTAGAAAATAAAATATAATGCTTTTTTCACAGCAAAATTTTATTTCCCCAGAGGATAAAGTAAAGGAGGTCTTTGATCCTTAAACTTCCATAAAAGTCTCAAATCCATAGCCAATTGGAGAACCTGACTACCTAGACCCATCGCATTTTCCTACTGAAAATGGCCTCTTAGGACGTGGTCAAGGGGACTAATTGCTGTATTTTACCAGTAGCTCGTACTATTACATTTGTGTATTATACATGGAAAAAATCCTGAATTTTCTGCTAATAGACAAAATGTCTTCATAGAAAGAACCATAAATCCAACTGTTCAATTTCTATTTTAAAAGCTCTTGCCTTTATTTTAAGCAATAAAGCTGGCTTTTCATGAACCACAAGAATAAGTGACTGGGTTTTTACATTGAAATAGTATCAGAATGCTCACTCTTGCAGATTGAATGACATCTGCAATTCAGGAGGCCTGCTGAAGCTTCCGGGTAAGGTTATTGGAAGCCAAGCACATGACAACTGCTGAAAATCTAATAATTTCAAATGTTGTTGCAGCTGAAATCCTATCTCTGATTTCCACCTACTCAGACTGTCTATTATTGATGAAACTGACCCACATCACATCCACATACCAGCTCTAGAAGCCCACGGAATGTTTTGTCTAAAGTTATAAAAACAAATGTTATTAGAGAGCCATCCTTAAACATATGAATTATATCCTATTGCTTAGTTAAAAGTGAACCCCTGAGTTGGAATTTTCTAGAAAACTTCTTAGCAGCACCATCTAGTGGGGAGTGCAGCCAAAAAAAACCCCAGTTTGAATACCTACTTCTTAGAATGATTTTTTAAAATTTTACTTAAGTTTGTTCCATCTTCTGACATAGAGTCTAAATTATGAGAGAGTCTTCAGGACCACTTGGATAATTGAAAATACAGTGGTATAGCAAAACTTAGATTTTCTTCAACAGTTCAAATTTCAAATTTCCATATATTCTAATAACTAATATTCTAGAATTTTAGATTTCTTTTTAGGTAATGTTATTTTCTTAAGTAAAGAGAACTTGTTAGTTACACCATAAAATGTAATTTGATTTCTAGCTTTTTGTAAGCATTTTTTTAATTTAAGTCACAAATTAGGAAAAATTTTTATTGGATCATGTGTTCTAAAGTTGGGGGGTGGGGCACCTGGGTGGCTCAGTCAGTTGAGCATCTGACTCTTGGTTTAGGCTCAGGTCATGATCTTGGGGATCATGGGATCGAGCCTAGAGCCCTGACTTGGGCTCTGTGCTCAGTGTGGTCTGCTTTGTCCTTCTCCCTCTCCCCACCCCCGCCCCCACTGTGCTCTCTCTCTTTCGCCAAAATAAATAAATAAAATCTTTTAAAAAATAAAAATAAAGTTAGGAGTAGGTAGACAGGACAAAATTCAGGTTACCAATGGAAATTTGGTTTTTATACCACTTTATGTTAAGCTGTGCTAGATATTATTTATTTATTTAAATTTTTTAAAAGCTTTTATTTATTTTTTGACAGAGAGAGACACAGCGAGAGAGTGAACACAAGCAGGGGGAGTGGGAGAGGGAGAACAGGCCTCCTGTGGAGCATGGAGTGTGATGTGGGGCTCAATCCCAGGACCCTGGGATCACGACCTGAGCTGAAGGAAGATGCCTAACGACTGAGCCACCCAGGCATCCCCTAGATAGTTTTTAAACAGACAGTTAATGAGCAATCTTTGTATCCAAAACACCTGCTTTCCAGGAGCTTACATTTGGAGAGGGAGCAGAGAAAATAAGCCAAGAAACAAAGAAATGTATAATATGTCAGATAGTAATTGGACTATGGAGAAAATGCAGTGTCAAAGAGATGGGAAGCATTGCAGAAAGGAATTATCACTACTATATGTGGGGTAGGCAGAGATAGTTCTAATAAGGTAACATTGAAACAGAAAAAAAGAGGGTGCCTGGGTGGCTCAGTGGGTTAAAGCCTCTGCTTTCGGCTCAGGTCATGATCTCAGCATCCTGGGATCCAGGCCCTCATCGGGCTCTCTGCTCAGCAGGGAGCCTGCTTCCTCCTCTCCCTGTCTCTCTGCCTGCCTCTCTGCCTACTTGTAATTTCTCTCTCTCTGTGTCAAATAAATAAATAAAATCTTAAAAAAAAAAAGAAACAGAAAAAGAGNCTTGTAATTTCTCTCTCTCTGTGTCAAATAAATAAATAAAATCTTAAAAAAAAAAAAAGAAACAGAAAAAAAAAAAAAGAAACAGAAAAAGAGAGAGAGAGAGAGAGAGAGAGAGAGAGAGCAACCTAATGCAACTAGCTGAGGGAAGTGAGTTTCAGGTAGACAGAATAGGAAGTGCAAAGGCCTTGGAGTGGGAGCTTGCTTGACATAGTCTGAGAACACCAAGGAGGCCAGGTTGGTTGGAACAGAATGATCCAAGCAGAGAAATAGTAGAGAGGACAGAGAAATTATGGGCTTTGTGGCATTGTAGAGAATCTCATTTTTATTCCAAAGGAGATGGGAAACCACTGGAGGATTTTGAGTAGAAGAGTTGCTCTGGCAGGGGTGAGAGTTCAGCCAGAGCAACTGGCTGTTGTATCCAGAAGGCCACAGTGAAACAAGGGCTGAATCAAGGAGTCCAGTTAGGATACGGTTGCCCCAGGTGAGAGGTAACTATAGCTTGGCTCCAGGTGACAGCAGAGGAAGCAGTGATAAGTACTTGTATTCTGAGTATAGTTGCATGTAGAGCCACCAAGATTTGCTGGTGGATTAGATATGGAGAGTGAGAGAGAAGAGTCAGGGATGATCCTAAGGTTTATGATCGGAGTAAATGGCTAAATGGGACTGCTACTTACTGAGAATGCGAAGGAAAAGCCTGTACGTGGGGGAGGTGGCTGACGGATATCAAGAGCTCAGTTTTAAACATGTTAAGTTTAGACATCCATTAGACATCCAAATGTAAATTTCAAGTAGACAAGACAAACAGAGGAGAGGTCCAGGCTAAAGGTGTGAATTTAGGAGTTTTCAGTTCACAGATGATATTTAAAGTTGTACAACTGAGATCACCAAGTGAGTAGGTGTACATAAACAAAAGAAGAGGTTTAAAGACTGAGCCCCAAGGCCCTCCAACATTTGGAGATGACGGAGATGAAGAATCAGCTGCGAAGACCAAGCAGGAGGCTAGTGGAAGAAATTGAAAGAGTGGTGATATGGTGGAATTGGTGAAGCAAGCTTTGTAAGGAAGAGAGAATGATCGATGAATCAAGTAGGATGAGAACCAGGATTGACCATTGGATTCAGCAACAGAAGAGCATTGGTGACCTTGACAAAAGCAGTATTGGTAGAGTGGTGGGGATATAAACCTTACTGGAGTAGACTGAACAGAGCATGAGAGGAAAACAATGGGAAACCAAGAGAATCATCAGTATAGAAGTTTTGCTATGAATGAAAGAAAGTGTTGGTAGCTAGAAGGGGAGACAGGATCAAGAATTTTTAAGACAGGAAGAAGTTTTTAAAATATATATATATATATATTTATGTATATATACATATATACATGTATTTTATTATTATTATTATTTGAACCCAGGGGTACAGGTCTGTGAATCATCAGGCTTACATATTTCACAGCATTCACCACAGCACATACCTTCCCCAATGTCCATAACCCATCCACCCTATCCCTACCTTCCCACCCATCAGTAACCCTCAGTTTGTTTCGTGAGATTAAGAGTCTCTTATGGTTTGTCTCCTTCCCAGTGGAACAACTTACAGCTTGTTTATAGGCTTATTGGAAAGAAGCCACAGAGAAAGGGAAGTCAGAGCAGAAGAAAGAGGAAAGGATTGCTGGGAGAACAGATCTGAGTAGGTGAAAGGGGAGGGGATCTAGAGTCAAGTGGAGGATTTGGGTTTTGACAGATAGCTCGTTCACAGAAATGGGAGGGAAGACAGGATATATGAGCACAGATGCAGGGAGGTGGGTAGATGTGTTGATGGCTGCCTGTGGAAGCTCTCTTCTGATTGCTTCTATTTTCTCTGTGAAGGAAGCAAAGACATCAGCTGAGAAGGAAGTGATGGAACGCAGAGGAATAGGAGGTGTCATCGGCCAGAAAGAGAATAGGGAGATGAATGCATGAGGAAATGTAATAGGATAGCTTCCTTGAGGTTAGTGGCATTAATTTTTTAGTGACCACCTCCTTCTCTGAATTCCAGTACTAACATTCTACATTATTCATTTCCCCATGACACACATTTCATTCTATTACCATTTATCTGATTTTGAGAGTCCTCTCTCTCTTTCTCTTTTTTTCTCCTAATTATTCCTCACCTGTTTCTTTTTTTTTTTATTCCTCACCTGTTTCGTACAGGAGTCTGAGACAACTTACATCCAGTAGAGAAATATTTCAAACTATGTAACTGAGGACGTCAGACGACAAATTAGGGGGAGATATATGTTTGGTCTGGCATTGCAGCCACTGTTTGGGGAGATCTATTTCTCGAATACAGAGCTATCCAGTCTGCAGAGTTAATGTACCAAAACCCACATCATTCCACCTGGACTGTACCACTAATAAAGGTGATATTCAGTGCCCATATTTACTTCTGATTTAGTCCTCAATTTATTCTAATGCTGGCTGGTGAAGCCGTTCATTAGAGACCCCCTTTGAAGACCCTAAGAATTTAGGTCAGGAAGACAAAGGAATATTCAGAGAACATTTTGAGACTAGAGGAAACTTCGCCAAGGCAAATTGTGAGTTGAGTCCCTCGAGGACTCAGGGGAAGGATTTGGAAGGCTGCGGGAGACAAGGCTTCAGGTCAGGAGATGTACAGAGCTGTATGGGGGTGAGAATTCGGGGATGAGGTGAGAGATGGCTGGGAGTTTGGGCTTTTGGCAGCGAATGACCAAAGGAGGAATAAGGTAGGATGAGAGCAATATGAAAACATGGCAGAGCTGTGTATTGGACGCTGTTGTGCATTGCCCAGGTCCTGCCTTTCTGTCCCAAGACACTTATTCCCTCAGCTCCCAGGAGTGTTGGCTGCTGGTAGAGGCTGGGGACCTGAGTTTCTCCAAGGATATTGACCTTGACTGAAGTTAGATGACTTGTTCAAGGCCATGCCTCACTGGGGGCAACCCACATTCAAAAGCAAGGTGGGCATACAAAGCCTAACCCCTTTGCCTCAATTCGGGGGGCCTGATGAAACTTTGCTGCACCTGCCTTGCAGTTCAACTCCTCCTTCTGTTCAGTCTTGCTTTCTTCACTCCTATACAGATGTTGTTCCCAAGGGCACTCAGCAGCAGACCTTCTGCATGGAAATCTCTACTCCAGAGTCTCTTTCATAGGGATCATGGCCTATGACAGTTGCTAACAGAACTGGTCCCAGGAAGCAAACTCTAAAATGGGACTTTGGAGCTGCATTATAAACCAGGCAACTGGCAATGGAAACATCATCACTGGTGGAAAGGAGAATATTGAAAGCTTCTAGTATGCTGTCACTGTGAAAAAGTTAAAACTTTCATCAGTGGAGGGCTCCATTCTGGGCATATAGAGCCTACTTAAAAAAACAAAACAAAACAAAAAAACAGAACAACTTTCATCAGTGGAGGCGTTGAAGTGGGATACCCATAGAAGGTAATGAGGGCCATATCTCAGACATTTGAGAGGTTTATAGGGAGTTGTAATTACATGGAGTCAGATGGCTGTTGCTGGGGGCTACCACTGAACTAGAGAAACAGAATAAGAGGTGTGAAGGTCATCAATCACCAATGTAAGATGAACAGCGAATGTCAGAGGCCTCCCCTGGCGCATGTGGGAGACTCATCTACTATCATCACAGAGCAGAAACACAGAGGATCAAGCCCAGGACTAAATTATAGGGGAAATGGAGTTCTAGAGAAGGTCGGTTTCTCATGACAATTCTCCTTTGCCAAATTTAGGGCTGTGATTGGGAAGAAGTCTGAACCTGTGACCTGGATTGGGGACATCTGGGTCAACGAAATTGAAAATATCAAATTCTGTGGAGGAGGCTCGCCTCTCCTTGCTAAAGACCTGTGACTTCTCCCCCGTACCCCTACTGGCTCTAATACAAGTCAGAGGCTTCTGTTCTGCAAGACACATGCCTAGCACAGGAAATATCTTCCCTCCTGGCCAACAGAACAATAATTACAGTTGCGTCACAAAATAACCCATTCAAGGCAGTGCTGAGACGAAGAAAGGAAAGATCTTAGCGTCCCCCAAGGAGTTACAGGACTAGCCAACAGGTATCACTTGAAACCAGGAGAGTACATTTGGGAGTGAGCCCTGAGTGTGCTGGATCAAGGTGGGGGCAGACATGAACTATGGTAGAGAGAGCTTATTGAATGGAAGCACCCTTCATGATAGAGAACTTGGTGCCCAGGTAAAGACTCTGGGACACATTACTAATGCACTGCTAACTTAGCTCTTGGAGGCTTGGAGAAAATGATGGCATAATCAGGGAAGCAGATACCCCAGAAATGCCATGGCCAATGGTGGAAGAAGGAATCAAAAGACTCAAGAGAAGGGACTCGAGGTGGGAATATATGTGGGCAATGGCAAATTGCCAAATGGTTGGATGGTTGGTCAGGGCCTAGAAGGAGACATATGGGAAGATAGGGGGCAGCAAAAACTGAGAATTGAAGGACAGACCTATGGGAATGGGCACAAAGTGTGAAGAGCTGTGCAACACATGTTAATGTCATTCAGAAAACTTTAACCACAGAAGACAGATTAAACAAACAAGGAAGTAGAGTGGCCGGGCTGGCTGATATCAGTGAGCCAGTGTCCTTGACCACCTTAGAGCAGGCACAAATAGCCTGTAAACAGAGTGGGCTGTAAGGATGGAAGTTATGCCTGAGCCCAACAGAATGGGCTCCCACTCACCAAGGCTAATCTAGCTGCTGAATGTACAGCTAGCCCCAGGCACTGTCCTATCCTGAGACCAACCAACAATTTGGTGTAAGCTGATTACATTGGAAACTCTTCAGTCAGCCAATCAGTGATTTATTGTGCCTGGAATTGACATATAGTCCGTGTGCAGGTTTTCCTTTCCTTACTGCAGGACTGCACTTTCCAAGGACTTAGAAAGCATCTGATCCAGTGACACGAGAGTCCACAGAATATTGCATCAGACCAAAGTACACACTTTACAGCAAAGGTGGTGTGGAAGTGGGCATATGAGCATGGATCCCCTACTCCAATTGCATATGACACCACCCAGAAGCTATTGGCCTTCCTAACGGAATAACAGAATCTCTCTTTGAAGTTAGTGCTGAGGTGCCTGCTTGGAGAGGACATCATTTGAGGGTGGGGTATGATCCTCCGGGATGCACTTCACACCCTAAATCAATAGCCATTATGTGGTTTCTAATAGGTAGAACTCAAGGTTATAGGGGCCAAAGAGCGGAGGTAGAAGTGGCCCCATTTACCATTACTGCCAGCAACCCACTTGGAGAATCTTGCTTTCAATATCAGCAACTAATACTCTGAGATCTAGAAGTCTGTTCCTAGAAGGGAAGTGCTTCTACCAGGGACACAGTAAGAGTCTTTGCACAATGCACGTGCTTCTCAGTCACTTCTGGCTCTTTGTGCCAAGGAAAGGGGTCACCACTCTGGCATGAGTAATTGTCCCCAGTCACAGGAGGAGGCAGACTACAGATAAAACATCATCAAGACTAAATAGAAAATTTGACCAAGGTAATTTAATTAACAAGCTTGATCTTATGAGAGAAACCCATATTTGTCAGAGAATGCACATTCTTCTCTAGCACACCCAGAATATTCATAAAAATTAATGACGTGTGAGATCAAAAGAAATCTATTAGACCAATACCAAAGAGCTGATAGAGAGTATATGGATCCAAACATTTCTGATCATGCAGGTTCATTGTCATAGTTTGGGTTCCCTGGGAAGCGGACTCTGAGATGGAGATTAGGGAGTGCTCTTGGGATTAACACCTGTGAAGCAGAAAGGAGGAATGAGCAGAGGGAGAGGTTGCATTTCAACGAAGTAGTGATGAAGACCCTAGGCCAATATCACTGGGAGCTCTAGAGCTGACAGTCCTTCGGAGTTGGGGCAAGAGGACCAGGCACTTATACTCCTGAACTGAGCAGTCACTGGATGCAAGCTCCCTTTGGAAGATGTGACCTTGAACAAGGCAACCTCCAAAGAAGACCATTTTCTGGCAGCATTGCCAGCAGCTAGAAAAATAAATCTCTCATTCTTAAAGGAGGGTCTGAGTAAAGGATCACATAAATTTTAGTATACATCTCTGATAGGTAGGATGTTTATAAATTATAGTTTCACTATTATATTGATATATGTGCACATTATAAAACACAATAAAATAGAGACTTATAAATGGAGGCACCTGGGTGGCTCGGTTGGTTAGGCATCTGACTCTTGATTTCAGCTCAGGTCTTGATCTCAGGGTCATGAGTTCACACCCCACGTTGGGCTGTGGGCGTAAGTCTACCAAAAAAAAAAAAAAGAAAATAATTTTATAAATGATGAGATAAAGATAATTTCATCATTATCTCATTTTTAAATTTCTTTTCATTTTTGAAATAAATAATGTTAAAACATTTTGCTAATAGGTGATGATTTCGTCCTATTATTAACTAATACCATAAGACACAATACACACTTAGGGCAAGCTTCATCATGAATGGTAGATTATAAATCAATATTCCTAATAATCTTCTTGATAATTTCAAAGCTTTTTGGTCAACTTCTTGGTGGATCTGACTAAATAATTCTACCTGTAAGGCGCCTGACAAAAAAGCTGATATCAGACCTACCAGCCCTGCAATTTTCTTGTTGTTTACCTTTGTTTGTATTATTTGCATTATTTTCAATTACGCTTTCTTTCAAGGACTCTTTTGTGAGGGTTAATTTAGTTAGATTAAATAATTAAATTGAAACATCCACTTATCCCAGCATACATAATCTGCAGTATTTCTCAACATGCTGACAGCATGGGTGCCTGGGTGGCTCAGTCGGTTGAGCGTCCATCTTTGGCTCCGGTCATGATCCCAGGGTCCTGTGACCAGCTCCTTGCAAGGCGGGGAGCCTGCTTCTCCCTCTGCCTGCCTCACCCCTGTCTCACTGTCAAATAAATGAGTAAAACCTTTTAAAAAAAATACTGACAGCAAATGAAAGAGGGAGGAAGCCACTGCCCCCCTCTCTCCATGTTGGAACTTGCCCTCTCTGCGTGGGATACTTCATTCCTGACATATGGCTGTCTCAGATGCAGCCTGGTGAGGGCAACGTGTCCATATATATGTGAAAGGTTAATAAAGATCACTTCTTTATTTTTTAGACAAGGATAAGTAGCAGTCATTTCTAATATTTTCTGCCAGAACCTCTGCGAGTCATCTTTTACACTTCCCTGGGTAAGGGCGCCCCGTTTTGGAGATCTCTGATCTACTGAGCAGAAAGTTCGTGTACTCTAGATTTATCACCACCTTTGTGGTCAGTGCTGAGAGATACTGTTTGTTTAATTCAAGATATTGCTTCTTAAATTATTCTTTTCCTTTGTGCCATTGTTGACCACCTTTTCTTCCCATAATGCAAACTTTCTGAGTGTTTTTGTCTCTCATTAAGTAGGAGTCCATCTGAGGTTCAAATAGGCCTGTGAGACTATTTCCTACTAAATGTTGATCTAAAGCCCTATTCTCAGGTTCTTATTGGGCCTCTCCATGAACTGTCTATGACAATTCTCTGTGAAACATAGCATAAAAATTTATGAGCAATTCAATATCAAGTTGAAAAATCACATCACACTGGCAAATATTTTTTTCTTGAAATAAGAAATCCTGTTTAATGAGACTGGATTCTTGAGCCTGCCTGTGCATCAGAATTACCCATGGCACTGCGAAAAACAAAAACAAACAAAAACCAAAATCCCACTGATTCCTGTGTCCTACCTGTGATAATTAAAGACCTACAATAACACTGGCTTACTTATGCATGGTAAGAATTGATTTCTGTCTCACATAAGCGACTGCTGGAAGGCAGAGTGGCAACTCTGCTCCAGGAGGGCTTTGGGGGATCAAGCTCTTTACAGCCCCCATTCTGCTATCCCTAAGGCATGACCTTTGGTCCTCATGGCCCAGGATAGTGGTTGGACTCCAGCTGTCACAGCTGGGCTCCAGGCAGCAAAATGGAGGAAGGGACAAAAAAGAAATGGGCAAAGGAAGCACATCAGGTGACTTCTAAGGGAGGGTCCCCAAAGCTGCCCTGCGATGCTTCTCTATACATCCCATTGTCTAGATCTCAATCACATGTTCACAACAGATGCAAGAGAAGCTGACAAATATATTGTATATTGTGAGCAGCCTAATGCTCAGCTGAAAAATTGGGAAGTGTATTACTCCCAAAGAAGAAAGACACTGGGGGACAGCCAACAGTCTCTGCCAAAACGCACAAATTAACAACTGTCCGGCCCTTGGCAGACCTCGGGAATCCAAGTGCAGTTATGGTTGGGTTGGAGAAGGTTTTGCCCTAGCCACCCTAAGGATTTCACATTATGGCCAGAATTTGCAACGGCTTCCTCTTAGAGGAGGTGGAATAACCGTAACTGTAGTGAAAGAGATACATGGCATCAGCTCGGCTCACCTCATCAGACGCATTCAGGCACTCATTCTGCTCAGCTACTTTAAGTTTGGTGAAGGGAATAAATAAATATTACAGTTGAAATGCCCTGGAATACTTTAGACAAGAATGAAAAAACCCTGTTAATCTCTTATGTTCCTCTTCGTGGGAATGCTAGACAAAAAAAAGTACAAAGAGGAATAGACAAGATGAAATCGTTGTAAAATTTTGCTCCCATTAGAGACACCGATCTAAAGGGAAACTTTCCCTTTACTTTTGTCAACTAACTCTTGGTTAGAAAGATACTTAGAGCAATAAACAGAGGAAAGAGGTGTTTCTTTCTTTCTTTCTTTCTTTCTTTCTTTCTTTCTTTCTTTCTTTCTTTCTTTCTTCTTTCTTTTTCTTCCTTCCTTCCTTCCTTCCTTCCTTCCTTCCTTCCTTCCTTCCTTTCTTTCTTTCTTTCTTTCTTCCTTTCTTTCTTTCTTTCTTATTATTTGCCCCAGGGTACAGGTCTGTGAATCATCAGGCTCACACCTTTCACAGCACTCACCATAGAACAAACCCTTCCCAATGTCCATAACCCATTCACCCTATCCCTACCCTCCCACCCCCACAGTAACCCTCAGTTTGTTTCATGAGATTAAGAGCCTCTTATGGTTTGTCTCCTTCCCGATCCCATCTTGTTTTATTTTTTCCCTCCCTACCCCCCACTTCCCCCACCCTGCCCCTCAAATTCCTCTTATCAGAAAGATCGNTCCTTCCTTCCTTCCTTCCTTCCTTCCTTTCTTTCTTTCTTTCTTTCTTCCTTTCTTTCTTTCTTTCTTATTATTTGCCCCAGGGTACAGGTCTGTGAATCATCAGGCTCACACCTTTCACAGCACTCACCATAGAACAAACCCTTCCCAATGTCCATAACCCATTCACCCTATCCCTACCCTCCCACCCCCACAGTAACCCTCAGTTTGTTTCATGAGATTAAGAGCCTCTTATGGTTTGTCTCCTTCCCGATCCCATCTTGTTTTATTTTTTCCCTCCCTACCCCCCACTTCCCCCACCCTGCCCCTCAAATTCCTCATATCAGAAAGATCGTATGATAATTGTCTTTCTCTGATTGACTTATTCTGCTTAGCATAATACCCTCTAGTTCCATCCACGTCGTTGCAAATGACAAGATTTCATTTCTTTTGATGGCTGCATAGCATTCCATTGTATGTATATACCACATCTTCTTTATCCACTCATCTGTTGATGGACATCTAGGTTCTTTCCATAGTTTGGCTATTGTAGACATTGCTGCTATAAACATTCAGGTGCACGTGCTCCTGAGGATCACTACATTTGTATCTTTAGGTTAGATACCCAGTAGTTTGATTGCTGGGTCATAGGGTAGCTCTATTTTCAACTTTTTGAGGAACCTCCATACTGTTTTCCAGAGTGGCATGCACCAGTTTGCATGAGGAGTTTTTGACTTGAAAACAATACCGGGTGTTGCACAACTCTAGGGGGTGTTATTCACATTATTTCTAGGTGAATAGCCACCTCTTGGACCACAGTATGAATGGTGTCCTACTAGGAAGCAGTACAACTTACCTGTTAATCTCAAAATTATAAACTCGCAAGATAAGCAGTTGGCATTGATAGTCCCAAGAATAATCAGACTATTCTGTTCTTGCAGAGAGCTGTTTTTGGTCCACAGAACTTCTTTTCTATTAATCTTATCAATGGCTACCAAGAAGAGTCAGCCAATCTAGTCAGCCTACAGTATTTCTGATTTCTAGGTGTCTATTTTAAAGACAAATGGAAGACCCTAGAAATGTCAGGTTCCTAATTGCTGTGGAGTATGATTTGCATACATAATTCTGAGACATCATTAATTAGGGGAATTTAGGATCCCACATTTTATCTCTCTCACGCACACCTGTTCTTGCTGGAAGTGAATAAGTAGATAGCAACCACAGCAGCACAGTGGCTTTACTGATTTAAGGAACATTGTTAGTCTCATCTTTAAAGCTGGAGTATTACGGCAAATCTTCAAGGATGCTTCTAACATACAGTTCTCGCCAAGAGTCGATTACCATTAGAACACATTTTTAAAATGTCATTCAGAAGCTTTTTTTTTTTTAAAGACAGGCAGTTTTAGACTTATCAACAACAACAACAAAGTAAGCCTTTGAAGCAAGTACATTTTCAAGGATGAAATAGAATATCCCGGACAGATTTCATCATATTACCCACTGTTGTATGTAGGAACCAAGAAATTTAAATTAGTTTTGTCTCCTTAATATAAAATGAGAATAAATGAACTCCTATTTCTCCTTCCCACATTATATAATGTTAGTCTTTAAAACCTTTATTGGGTCACAGACACCTTTGAAAATATGACATAAAATATGGTACCTCTTCAAAGCAATATACTCATATACACACACACAAACATCAGCATTAGGTATCAGGGATTTTTTTTAAATTTTTTTTAAAGATTGTGTTTATTTGAGAGAGACAGAGTGTGTGTGTGAGAGAAAGAGAGAGAGAGAGAGAACATGAGTGGGGAGAGGGGCAGTGGAAGAAGAAGACTCCCTGCTGAGCCGGGCTGCCCAATGCAGGCCTTGATCCTGGGACTCCAGGATCATGACCTGAGTCGAAGGCAGTCGCCTAACTGACTGAACCACCCAGGTGCCCCAGATTTCAGGGATTTTTGACTCACGAAATCTATTCACAGACACTCTAGTTTCAAAGTTCCAATCTAGAGGTAGTATAGGGTGAAAATGATTTTTAAGAACTCAAAATAAAATCCACTCGGGGTCTAAAGAAGAAAAGGTGTGTGGGGGTGTGTTTGTGTGTGAGATAAGTCATTTTGCAGACAAAGTTACCACTTCCCAAATTTTTTTAAAATTTTCTTTAATTTCAAGGACCAGTTTATATAAAATCCAGTAATACACAATTTAAAAATGATTCTAAATTAAACTACAATTCAAGGCACACTCACCCTAGAGTTTTTGTCTGTTTTTGTTTTTGATAATGGAAAACTTATACTATATTCCTTCAAGATTCCTCTATCAGAACTTTTGATAATTTTGTTTGGATTCACAGGAGAAAATAGTGTGAAAATAGTTCATTTACATCACACTGAAGGACAAGTTGAGCCATTTGTTTATTTACTTATTGACAATTTTGAGTTATAATTCCCATACCATAAATTCACCCATTTAAAATTATACAATTCAATGGCTTTTAGTAGATTCACAGTTACGTAACCGTCACCACAATAATTTCAGAACATTTTAATCAACCCAAAAAGAAATCTGTCCTCTTTAGAGCCCACCCCATTATCTAGCTCCTAATGACTCCAGCCTTAGGCATCCTCTGGTTTGCTTTCTGTCTCTATAGATTTGCCTATTTTATTTCCCGTAAGTGTCCATAAAACATATGGCCTTTTGTGGTTGGCTTCTTTCATTTAGCATAATATTTTAAAGGTTCGTCATGTCATAATATGTATCTATACTTACTTTATTTCTTTCTATGGCCAAATAGTCTACTCTATGGCCATTCCACACTTTATCTACTCATCTGTTGATGGAGATTGAGGCTGTTTCCAACATTTAGGGGCTATTATGAATAATACTGCTATAAACATTTGTAGACCGATTTTTGTGTTGACCAGCCCCTCAACTTTAAACCCCACAAAAAAAGTAAAAAGAGAAGAACTCTTATAATTAAACTATTCAGAATCTGTTTTGCAGTAATTTCAGACTTTTTCAAGATTCAACAATTTCCATCCCCAGCATCACAAAGGCTCATCACAGCAGGGCATCATGACTCTAAGAATCAGAGGAGGTTAGACACGTTTTCTAAGATAAGATACTTTCTTACATGAAGTCAACGATGGCTATTTTCTGTTACTTCTCTGTGCATAGAAAAGAATGACAGTTTGTGGACATCCCCTGGTCCCCAGGAAGTTATCAACAAACATTACTGAACCCCTTGCAAGCAGCAAGCACGACTGTGTACACATAAGTGCACTGTGGACAGAAGTCATACACCAAGTATGAGCTGCCAAGCTACTCTGAGTTGCCCACTCTAGTCTGAAGCACTTGACGCCCTCACTACTCCCCACCTGGGCTCTGCCTACAACGTTAGCCCTGTTAGGCCTTTGACACTCTGCCTCTCTTTCTGGTTACTCCTCTGCCTCTCCATGGGTGATGTTCCCTACTCACTCACAGGGACCCTCCCTGCTGACTTGACCCTGCCAACTATCTCCACTCCATCTCTGAGCCTATGGACTAAACTCCATCATAGCTTTCCCTGATGAATTCATGCCCCCCTCTGGACTCTGGGTTTGCCAAGTGCTGTGCAAAATGGTCAGGAACTGCACAGTGAAGGTTTGTTGATTAGAGGGCCCGTAAGATTTCCTATCAGTGCCATGTGTGTGAAGTGGAAAGGGGTGAAAATGAATTTATGGCTTAGTGGCATTTATCAGGGATTCATTGTTGACATCTCCAACGATCACAGCACCTGGAAACTCAACTTAATCCTGAGTCTCTCTCCTTAGCTATTATTGTATTAACACAAGTTTATTCACTGGAATCGAAATGATTTATCCAATAAAGACAGACTCAGAGGCATAGGAAGTACATTCCTAAAGATTTGACCCATTAGAATAATCAGACAGAAGACCCAAATAGAAGGGTTAGCTGACCACTTATTTCTTTCGCTTTGTATTTCAGAGCAATTTTACTTTGGACCTCTGGATTTAATATCAGTGACGTTCCATGAGCATTTCCTGATGCTAGCATGTGAGGCATAATCTGGAAGGCTGAATCACAGTCTACTGCTAGGCGGTCCTGCTAAGCTCTGCCATTCTTTCAGAGGAGGGTTGCCCAGGGAAGCCAATTTTTTCAGATAGTCACAAGGCTCTAGTTGCGGAATATCAGGATTCTGTCTGTAATATTTTTGCAACTTCTCTAGCACTGTGGGCAACCCAACCGTGGAGGCGTAGAACATGGGCCCACCCCTGTGCCTTGGCCATCCATACCCATGTAAATAGACAACATCAATGTGCTCTGGAGTGGCAGCCATCCCTTCTCCCAAGATACGGAATGCTTCATTGATGAGTGAATACAAGCAGCGCTCAAGGATCTCATCCTGGCTAATGACACGTGGCTCAATGTGATAGGTTTCTCTGTACTGTGACAGTAATTCAGAAAGCCAGGGGTCAGGTTTGTGAATCCTACCCAGTGGCTTATCATATTGGTACCAACCCTTACCCGTCTTCTGGCCAAATCGTCCTGATTCACAGAGCATATCAGGAATTGGGCAATATCTCCCGTTGCCTCGCTTTCTGGCGGGAGTTCCTGAAGGCAACATAGGTCCAGTAAGACCTTGTCCTTGTCGAGATTTCCAACCCACATCCAATCCAGCAAGATCTGACACTCTAAAAGGTCCCATTTTGAAACCAAACTCTTCCAGCACCTGATCTATCTCCTCTGGTTTACTGCCTTCTTCTAATAAGAAGTACGTCTGATTGTAATAAGGCTTCAACATTCGATTGCCAACAAATCCAAAACAGTTACCTACAACTACTCCAATTTTTTTAATCTTTTTTGATAAATTCATAACGGTGGCAATGGTGGTAGGGGAAGAGTACTGGCCAGGAATAATCTCTAACAACTTCATGACGTGAGCTGGTGAGAAGAAGTGAGTGCCAATGACTAAGTGAGGGCGATCAGTGGAAGAAGCGATCTCATCAATATTCAAGGCTGAAGTATTGGTGCACAGAAAAGCTTCTGGCTTGCACACAGCTGACAGTTCAGCAAAGACCTGCTTCTTCAGGTTAATTTCTTCAAATACTGCTTCGATGACTAAATCTACGCCACCCAGTTCCTTCATAGATGTGGTTAACCTGGGTTTTGGTCCTAACCAAGGGTGGCTGCTACTATGCTGCATTTTGGATGCTTCCTTCTCCAGGAGGGAGGTTATCATCTTATCGGCAGTCTCTAGCTGCTTCTTGTCCAATTCCACAGCAATCACAGGGATCTTGGCCTTCGCAAGAGATATGACTATGCCTCGGCCCATTGTTCCCAAGCCTGCAAGGTGAGAGTGAAGAAGAAAAGGAATGGATCAATGATATTGGGAACCGAAAAATTATTCAGTAAATGGGAGGCTTCTGTGGCAAGAGGATATTTAAAGAGATTGATTCAAGGAATACAAATGGATTGAATATTGGTTGATTAGGCACTGGGATAAATGCTCCAGAGGACATGACATTGAGTATTATTCACGCAGGCACGTGAGCACACACAAATGCACACACATACACACACAATTAGAATTGATAAACAAGTTCAGCAAAGTTGTATAATCCAAGATCTACATACAAAAATCAATTGTATTTCTATATACTAGCAATGAGCAATCAGAATATGAATTTAAGAAAGTAATTTACTTATAATAGCATTAAAAAGAATAAAGAACTTCAGAATAAATTTAAGAAAGAATTGTAAGACTTATACACTAAAAACCACACAAAAAATTCTTGAAATAAAGAAGACCTAATAAATGGAAAGACATCCCGTGTTCATAGATCAGAAGGCTTGATATTGTAATATGGCCATACTACCCAAACCAATCTGTACCACCAATGCAATCCCTATCAAAAATTCAACTGGGTTTTTGCAGAAATTAACAAATTAAATTAATCTGATACTAAAATTCATACATAAATACAAATAATCAAGAATAACCAAAGCCATTATTAAAAAAGAACAAAGTTGGAGGATTCACTCTTCCCAATTTAAAAACTTATGACAAAGCTACAGTATTCAAGACAGTGTGGTTTAAAGGTAGACCTATAGCTCCAATAAACTAGAATTAAGAGTCCTGAAATAATCTCATAACTTGTGGTCAACTGATTTTTGGCAAGGGGGCCAAGATAATTCAATGGGGAAAGAATAGTCTTTTCAACAAAATATGCTGGGACAACTGGATATCCACATGCAAAAGAAAGATACTGGACTCCTACTTTGCATCATACACCAAAATTAATTCAAAATGGATCAAATATGCTGGGACAACTGGATATCCACATGCAAAAGAAAGATACTGGACTCCTACTTTGCATCATACACCAAAATTAATTCAAAANAAAATGGATCACAAACTGAAGTAGGAGCTAAAACCATAAAACTCCTGTGAGTAAATCTCCATGATCTTGGATAAGGCAATGATTTCTTATGATATCAAAAGCATAAACAACAAAAAAAATAGATTAATTAGACACCATCAAAATTAAAAAATTTTGTGTTTCAAAGGATACCATAAAGAGAGTAAAAAGAACCCATGGAATCATCTATCTAATAACGGACTTGTATCAAAATACATAAACAATTCTTACAACTCATAATAAAAATACAATTTAATTTAAACATTTGACCAAAGAAAATGCACAAAGAGCTAATAAGCATATGTGAAGATGCATCCTTAATCATGAAGGAAATGCAAATCAAAATCAGCATGAACCACCACTTCACACCCACTAGGAGAGAGATCATTAAAAAGAGAGATGTAGAGGTGAGGATACAGTGAACATGAAATCCTGACACATTGCTGGAAGACTGTAAAATGGTGCAGGTGCTGTGGAAAACGATCGGGAAGTTCTTTAAAATGCTAAACATGGAATTACCATATGACCCAGCAATTCTACATCTAGGTAAGTAGGTAGGCTGGTAGGTTTGTATATATGTGTAATATATATATATATATACACACACACACACACATATATATATATATATATATATATATATCCCCAAGAGAATTGTAGACATATGTCCACACAAAACTTTTACATAAATGTTCATAGCAGCATTATTCAAAATAGCCAAAAAGTTGAAAGAAGCTGAATGTCCATTAACTGGAAAAACAGAAATGGAATGGAAAAACAGAAATGTATCCCGGCAGTGGGATATCACTCAGGTATTAAAAGAAATGAAGTACTGATAGGAATAAAGAATGAAGTCCTATAATGTGGATGAACCTTAAAAACATTATGCTAAGTTAAAGAAGTTGGACACAAAAGGCCACATATTGCATGATTCTATGTATATGAAATGTCCAGAATAGGCAAATCCATGGAGGCAGAAAGTCGATTAGTGGTTGCCAGGAAGGGCAATGAAGAACGACTGCTAATGGGTACGGGCTTTCTTTTTAGGGAGATGGAAATGTCCTAAACTTGATTGTGGCAGGGTGCCTGGGTGGCTCAGTCAGTTAAGCATCTGCCTTCGGCTCAGATCATGATCTCAGGGTGCTGGGATCAAGCTCTGCGTCAGTCTCCACCCTCAGCAGGGAGCCTTCTCTCTCTCCCACAGCCTCCCTCCTGGCTCGTGCTCTCTTTCTCTCTCATATAAATAAATAAAATCTTTAAAAAATTTTTTTAAATAAAAAGAATAAAATTGATCATGGCAACAGTTGTATAACTTTGGAATATCTAAAAACTATTGAAGTGTATTCTTTTTCTTGGTGACATTGTTACGATGCACTTAAACTTCTTTTTTTTTTTTTTAAGATTTTATTTATTGGGCGCCTGGGTGGCTCAGTGGGTTAAAGCCTCTGCTTTCGGCTCAGGTCATGATCTCAGGGTCCTGGGATCGAGGCCCACATCGGGCTCCCTGCTCGGCGGGGAGCCTGCTTCCCCCTCTCTCTCTGCCTGCCTCTCTGCCTCCTTGTGATCTCTCTCCCTCTGTGAAATAAATAAATAATCTTTTTTAAAAAAAAAGATTTTATTTATTTATTTGTCAGACTGAGAGAGCACAAGCAGGCAGAGGCAGAGGGAGAAGTAGGCTCCCTGCGGAGCAGGGAGCCCAATGTGGGACTCGACCCCAGGACTCTGGGATCATGACCCGAGCTGAAGGCAGCTGCTTAACCAACTGAGCCACCCAGGTGTCCCTGCACTTAAATTTCTTTTGAATTGTGGTAAAATACACATAACATAAAATTTGCCATCATGACCATCTTTTAAGTGTACAGTTTAGTGGCATTTGCATATTGACATTATTGTGCAACCAGCACCACCCTCCATCCCTGTAACTCTTTTCATCTTGCAAAGCTGAAACTCCATACCCATTAAAAAATAACCCATCCCTGCCCTCCCCCCCCCAACGGCAACCACCATTCTCCCTTCTATCTCTATGATATGACTTCTCTGGCTATCTCATATAAGTGGAATCATAGAGTATTGTTCTTTTGTGACTCACTTATTTCACTTAGCAGAATATCCTTAAGGTTTATCCATGTAGTTGTATACATATATGTCAGATTTCTTATCTTCTCATGGCTGCATAATATCCCACTGTATGTATATACCACATTTTGTTTATCTGTTCATCTCAATGGACACTTGAGTTGCTTCCACTTCTAGGCTATTACGAATAATGCTGCTATGAACATGAGTGTACAAATATCTGTTTGAGTCCCTGCTTTCAAGTCTTTTGGCTATGTACCCGGAAGTGGAATTGCTGGATCATATAGTAATTCTATTTTTAATTTTCTGAAGAACTGCCATACTGTTTTCCATAGAAGTCACCCCATTTTACATTGAACTATGAATTTTATGGTATATGAGTTACATCTTAAGTTCTTATAAAAAATATGAGTAGTATCAACCCTCAATGAGCTTTTAATCTAGAGGTGGGAAGAAGAAAAGTTCACAAATATCCATTCTATAAGGAAAAGGAAGTGATGTGAGAAGTTCAAATTCCTTTGATGAGTCAAAGAAAAGAGATTATTTTTGGTTGGATGAATCAAGAAAAGCTTTAGGATAAATACATTTGTAGAAATATTTAAATAAAGATCATATTGAAATACGTGAAATAGGGAAAGTTGAACCAACCAGACTGGGGAAGGGAAAAGGAAAGTGAGCATTACTTTAAGCAAAGTCAAGAAGAACAGAAAATGTAGACAAATTATTTGAAGGCAAAGATGTCCCTATTCATTCCCCTTACCATTTCATTTTTCTTCTGGGCACATGGAAGACTATTCTGGTTCCTTTGTTGTGGTTGTTTTTTTTTTTTTAAGATTTATTTATTTGACAGAAAGAGACAGTGAGAGAGGGAACACAAGCAGGGGTAGTGGGAGAGGAAGAAGCAGGCTTCCCACCAAGCAGGGAGTCTGATGTGGGGCTTGATCCCAGGACGCTGGGATCATGACCTGAGCCGAAGGCAGACACTTAACTGACTGAGCCACCCATTCTGGATCCTTTGTATCCTGTTAGGTCCTGAGACTAATTCCGGTCACTGAAATGGGAAAGGAGGGTGGTGTGGGATCACAACTGGCCCCCAGAACCTCCCACAAGATCCTTCATTACTATCAAGATGTAGAAGCTGCAGAGAACAGTGAGGCCTTGCAGGAGACCCTTGAGCAGGTGTTGGCAAACTGAGATCTGTGTGCCAAATCCATCCAACCAACTATTTTTGTACTACCTGTGAGCTAAGGATGGTTTTGCATTTTGAATAGTTGAGGAAAAAAAACAAAAACAAAAGAAGAACAATATTTTGTGACACATGCAAATTACATCAAATTCAAATTTTAGTCTTATAAATAAAGTTTTAGTAGAACACAACCACACTAATTTGTTTTCATATTATCTATGGCGGTTTTTGTGTGCAGAATCGAGTAGCTGCAAAAGAGATCATACGGCCCAGAAAGCCTAAAATATTTACTGTCTGGCCCTTTAAAAAAACGTTTACCAACGCTTGTTCAGGAGAATGGCAGAGTCATTAGTTAGAAAAAACCTTGTCCTAGAATGGCCTTATAGAGCAAGCAGAAATAAATCTTTATTATGTTAAACCACTGAGATTGTTATCTGTTACAGGAGCAAGTTATCTGTTACCTAATCAACCCATTGTGGATGAAACTGAAAACTGTTTATACCTTACTCTTCTATGCTTCTCATTGACTAGCTTTGGGGATTGGTTTGTTTTGTTTTGTTTTGGGGGGATTGGTTTTGAATATGGAGTGTTATCAGTCATCAGAAATCCTTGTTTCTCTGGAATATATTTAAATTTCAAGTTGTATTAACTTATTTAATATAATAAATATAGTAAATTAGCTAAAAACATTTAATTTTCCAAAATTAATAAACATCTGGATTTCACTCAGTAGCAAGAAGGCTGGGTGGCTCTCACTGCTATAGCAACTTGTATCTGAAACTTTAGCCCGGGTAAGTAGGGGGTAGAGCATGGGGTTCAAAACCCTGGCCTCCTAGCTTTCGGTCCCAAGCTACACATAAAATTTTTAACAGTATAGAAATTATAATCTCACAGAGACAATGCGGACTAACAAGATGTAATGTGAAATTACTTTGTAAAGTGTCATGTAAGGCAGGTGGTACCTCAGAACGGACCACAGAGCCGCGAAGGAGAGGCACCTGTGAAAGTCAAGCACAGTTCAGCGTTCGCCTAGTGGAGCGGACCTGCTGAATGACCTCTGAGGCTACAAATCAACTTAGAATCCGAATCACAATTAATGCTTTTTTGCAAGTGTCCCGGCCATACTTATAGAGTCTCTATTTAACTCTATAAATGGACACATTTCATTTAATCACTGAAACAAGAACAAACATGAAAATACAATATATATTTATTTCAAGAAGTCCTTGGCTCTGGGGCACCTCGGTGGCTCAGTTGGTTGGGTATCTGACTCTTGGTATTGGCTCAGGTCATGAGCTCAGTGTTTTGGGATGGAGCCCCACTTCAGGCTCTGCACTCAGCAGGGAATCTGCTTGAGATTCTCTCCCTCCCTCTTTGCCCCTCCCCCTGCCCACACACTCTCTCTCCCTTCTCTCTCACCCAAACAAATAAATAAATCGTAAAAAAATAGTTTTTAGCTCCTAATTTCTCTTCTCATGAACTTGTGATCTCAAAGATCTCAAAAAAGAAAAAAAAAGGACTGAAACCCAAGATTTTCCCTGTTAGTAATTACGTTTCCAAAGGCGCGTATTATATTCATATTGAATTTAGTTTCCTAACTTTTCCTCATTAAACACATGAAGGGGCAAGGGGTCCTGCTTCACTAACAACTCATTGTCTTTAACTGCCAAGGAATTAATTCTGGTGAAGAACCTCTTCTATTGACAAAAGTAAAGAAAGAACAAAAAGGATGCTTTCAGTAGAGGTTCTGTAGTTTTGGTCAACTGCATTCTTCTCCCTTTTGGATGGCTCTGAGAGCTCAGGCGAGTGGGGGGAACATGAACTTGCAGTAGTCCCAACCTATCCTGAGAAGCCTAGAAATGGGCTCATGGAAGAGCACACTTGGGGTTTTGCCGGGGGCCAAATGAAAGGGCGATGAGTCATGGAGTTGGAGGACATTGACAAGAGAGTGGCTGAAGGGGATGGCCCTAGAAGTGAAATTTAGAAAAGGAAGAAAGTAAAGATAAGGGGAGCTGATCAAGTAATGGATGTAGTTGGAATAACCAACGAAGACATGTGGGAAGATACAAGGTTGTGGGGGAAAGGTCAGAATTTGAATTTCAGATGTGGAGATACATTAGGGTAAAGGCAAGACCCCTATGGAAAAGTCATAAGTAAGGGTCATGGCAATGAAGTGAGGTGAATGCCACTGGATCTGAGAAGGCAAAGGCACCGGAAAGCAACAGGGCTGGATGCATTGTCCACACAGACAATGATGACAGTCAGGGCGGCCGCAGGATTTGGGGGACAGTGGATAACTGTGAGCTAGCCAAAATTTTCAGCAAATGGGGGTGGTAGGAGTAATGACAGTAATGAGGAGGGAGAGAGCGATCAGACCAGATGGCAGAAACACAGAGGAGTGTCCTGAAAGAGACAATGGTCTGGGAAGGAAATTGGGAAGAGACGCTGTTTGGGGGGACGGAGGGGGGGGTGGCGTGTGGACTGTGAGAGAAGCAGCAGCATTCTCTTGAGAGGGCTACAGGAGAAGCGGGTGCCCAGAGTAAGCCGGGTCTCAGGCAGGAAGCAGATCAGGCTGTAAGAGCATTCCAGAGGGCACAGGGAGCAGAGGGAGGCTGTGTCACAATGATCAAGGGTGGAGTAGTAAGGGGAAAGACGTGACAAAGTGGGAAATGACCAAACTCTCTCACCTTATTTATATCCAAGTTATCTGCCATGGATTTTAAATGCCTCCTCAAATATTATTCTGAACAATATGGGGTATACTTAAAAAAACAAAACTATAAACTTTTAGACATTTTGTGCCAGACACGAATCTGAAATCTTTTCTAAAAGGCTCACAACAAGGAAATAGGGAAATTCTCAAACAATGGCTGATGAACACAATACCAATAAATTTAATCTTTGCTGTTATATTGCATTAATTATTCTTGGCTTGAAGGAATATAGAGAAGAAACAGAGTAAGTGCACAACAACTAGAAGCAAATATTGGTGTTGCTGAAAAAAAGCACAAAAAAGAAACATTCATAGTTCTCTATCACACTCTCTATCTACCTCCTTTAAAAATCACAAGTTAGTGGGGGGACAGGGTAACTGGGGAATGGGCATTAAGGAGGGCACGAGATGTGATGAGCACTGAGTGTTATAGGCAACTGGTGAATCCCTGAACTCTACCTCTGAAACTAATAATACACTATATGTTAACTAGTTGAATTTATTTATTTATTTATTTATTTATTTATTTATTTATTTATTTATTTTTAAAGATTTTATTTAATTATTTGACAGAGAGAGAGAGATCACAAGTAGGCAGAGAGTCAGGCAGAGAGAAGGGAAGCAGGCTCCCTGCTGAGCAGAGAGCCCGATGTGGGACTTGATCCCAGGACCCTGAGATCATGACCTGAGCTGAAGGCAGAGGCCTAACCCACTGAATCACCCAGGCACCCCAATTAGTTGAATTTAAATAAAAAAAATTTTTTTTAAATCACAAGTGAACAGAGTCAATGCTGGAAAGAGCACAGTGTGACTGATGCAGTATACTGAGAAGATGTAGAGTGTGAGTGGGCTCTTCCCCACCAAATTGGATTGGGGCTGGACAGCCGGGTGAGGGTTAAGAAGGCTAACACTTCAGAGTAAACTATGGACCTTCTCCCTCAGAAGACTCTACATAAGCTGATACATATAACATTTTGCTTACCATTTCATGGGGTTTAAAATCCACCGAAGACCATTCTTGGGCCAAGACTAAGAACAAGGGAAGCTTGGAAAAGTAGCTCAAAGAAGCCAATCAGAGGGCTAGCTTCTGAGGAAAGAAGATATTTTGTTCGGAAAAATTCCAGAGGGAAAAAGTAGGGAGGTCACTGTTTCAGGATGCAGACAGATTTGAGGATAGCAGTGTCAAATGAGAAGTGAATGAATCCAGGGACCAACAAGGTAGAGCCTTCATTCCAAATACCTAGTTACAAGAGTGACAGACCATACTTGGAAATGTGGTATGAATAATAATCATTGCTGGGAAATCCAGGAGGAAGAGAGTCATGCAGGGGAGAGGAGGCAATGAGTAAAAAAAAATACCCCGTCTAGAGTCAGACAGACCTAGCATCAGACCCTCATACCACTTGTGTTTAGCTCACTTGTGAGGAGGTCAGTGTCTTTAGGCCTCACATGTAAAATGAAGAAAATTCACAGGCTGGGGTGAAGAACAAGTTAACCACACAAGTAACATGCTTAGTATAGAGCCCGGTATCTGGTGGCCCTAAGCAAATGGCAGCACTTCGTATGTGCAGATTTGGAGAATGACTTTAACCCCACCACGTTCTTACCAACGACACCAACTGAGGAGATGGGCTGTGCTGTTGCTGTTTTCCAGGATGCTCCCGAGGGGGTTGACCACTTAGCGGCATCCCTCTCCGCAAAGAAAACATACTGCAGGGCTCTAGCCTGCCCTGATTTCTGGAGGTACATGAACAGCTCCTCCTCCTTCTTGATACCCACTTCATAGGGATACTGGGCAGCAGCCTGGATTGCACGGACACAGGTTTCCTGAGAAAGGCACCCGCGATACTGCTTCCGCATCTTCAGAAGGGCTTCACTGAAAATGCTGTCCATGTTGGGTAAGCTCTGAATTGGCTTGTTGCAGAGTCTACGGGATTCCAGAGGCTGATCTGGAAGGAAGAAGAAAGAAAATCGGATCTTTGGAAATGTAACATATACAAAAGGAAGAGGAGTATGTAATTATAATAATAAAACAACAACCTGTTTCAATTCGAAGTTCAAAATTAAATGCTCTCCATCGAGATATTTACCGTAGCACTAATATCAAAATATCTGATGCACCTTAGTCCGGTAAAATAGAATTTAGCAGATTCAATGCAATTTTCAAGTTACCTCATGTAGGCATAAAAGTTTCATTTTCCTTCTGTTCCAAAGCCAAGACAGTGTTATAATAGATTAAATATTAAACTCTCAGTGAGTTTAAGGAAAATATTTCTGAGTTAAGAATATTTTAGATTCAAAATAGTCTCAACTCCATTCCTAATAGTAAGAAACACTTTTAAGACCTAGAAAAGAAGGCAGTGTTCTATTGGTATAAGGGGAAACACACAAGCCAGTGGAAGAGAATTGAGAGTTCAGAAATAAATCCTGACAGAGCCAACTGATTTTCAGCACAAGTGCCAAAACGATTCAATGAAAGGAGAGTTTTTTTCAATAAATGGTACTGAATAACTGGATAGCTATATGCAAAAAAGAAAAAGAAAAAGAAAAAAAAAGAAACAAGAGAAAAGAAAAAAAGAAAAAAGAAATTAGATCCTTATCTAGAATCATACATAAAAGTTAACTCAAAGTGGATCATAAATCTAAATGGAAGAGCTAAAACTATAAAAATTTCTAGAAGAAAACACAGGGAAAATCTTCATGACCTTGGGTTGGCAAAGTATTCTTAGCATGATTCATGAAAGAAAAAAAAATCAATAAGCTGGACGTCATCAAAATTTAAGAGTTTATACTTCAAAGGATACCATTATGAAAATGAAATGATAAACCATTGGGAGAAAATATTTGTATGGTAGGCAGGGTATGCTGCCCACCCCCAATGGCTACTTCCTAATCCCTAGAACCTATGAGTATATAACCTTACATGGCAAAGGAACTCTACAGATATAATTATTGGTAAAGAACTTGAGATGTGGAGATTATCCTTTATTGTCTAGATGTTCCCAACTTGATCATATGAGTCCTTAAAAGAGGAGACCCTTTCCCAGTTATGGTGAAAGAGACATTGATAGTGAGGAAAGGTCAGAGACACAGTATGGCGAAGATTTGACCTGTTGGTGATGATATGGCTTTGACGATGGAGGAAGGGGGCCAAGAATCAAGGAATTCGGGGTCTCTGGGCCATTCCCTCAACTTACAACCAGCAAGAACGTGAGGACCTTGGTCCCACAACACAAGATACTGAATTGTGCCAACAACCTGAGTGAGCAGGAAACAGATTCTCCCCTAGAGCCTCCAAAAGGAGTATGACTTCAGACACCTGCATTTTAGGTCAGTGAGACCCACCCAGCAGACTTCTGACCTATTGTTCTGTAGGATAATAAATTTATGTCATTTAAACTGCTAAACTTGTGGTTATTTGTTATCAAAGCAATAGAAAACCAATTCAATTCGTAAATCAAATATCTAATGAAGTATTTGTATTCAGAGTATAGGAAGAATTCTTGTGACTCAATAGTAAGAAGACAAACAAGTTAGCTTTTTTTCTTTTTAAGATTTTATTTATTTATTTGACACAGAGAGGGAGAGAGATCACAGGTAGGTAGAGAGGCAGGCAGAGAGAGGGGAAGAAGCAAGCTCCCTGCTGAGCAGAGAGCCCGATACAGGGCTCAATCCCAGGACCCTGAGATCATGACCTGAGCTGAAGGCAGAGGCTTTAACCCACTGAGCCACCCAGGCACCCCACAATTTAGTATTTTAAATGGGCAAAAACTTGAGTGGCTATTTCACCAAAGAGGATATATGAATGGCTAATACACATGTGAAAAGTGTTCAATAGCATTAGTCATTAAAGAAATGCCAATAAAAAGCACAGTGATAAAAAAATAGACAATGTGGTAGATTGTCTCTAAGCAATAGGGTGTCATTTCTGAGATTAAGTTACAAAAAGACTCTTGGCTTCCTCTTGCTCACCCTTTCTTGCTCTCTCACTTGTTCATTCTGATGGAAGCCAGCTGCCATGTGTAAGTGGCCCTTTGGTGAAGCCCACATGGGAAAGAACTGAAGAAGACCTCCTTCGGCCAACAGCCAATGAGGAGCTAAGGTCCTCAGTCCAACAGACCACATGGAACTGAACCCTACTAACAACTACTTGAGTCAGCTTGGAAGCAGATCCTCCCCCAGTCAGTCCTTGAGGTGGAAAGAGCCACAGAAAATACCTTGAAGGCAATCTTGTGTGGAATCCTAAACCAGAGAACCTAGTTCACCACACCTATATTCCTGACCCAGAGACTGCCAGGTAATAAATGTTTGATTTTAAGCAGTTAAATTTTGGGGTAATTTGTTATATAGCTAGAGATAATGAAGACAAACCTACTAGAATGGCTATTATCAAAAAGACATCAATACCAGGTGTTGGTGATGATGTGGAGAAACCGGAATCCTCGGCCATTGTTTGTGAAAATCTGAAACAGGACAGTACATCTATTTTGGAAAAACAGTTTGGCAGTTCCTTAAAAAGATAAGCTTATTGTTCAACCCAGCAATTTCACTCCAAGGAATCTACCTAAGAGAAATGAAGACATGTGACCCCATAAAGCTTGTACACAAATATCAATAATAGCATTATTCATACTAGCTCATCAACTGATGAAGGGATAAAGAAAACGTGGTATAGCTATGCAAAATACTGTTCAGCAATAAAAATACCATCAGCAAATCACTGATACTTGCTACAATTCAAATGAACCTCAAAAACATTATGCAAACTGAAAAGAAGCCAGATCAGAAGATTACATATGATATGATGCTGTTTGTGGTAAATGTCCAGAAAAGGCAAATCTGTAGAGACAGAAAGATCAGGAGTTGCCTAAGGCTGGGGGTGGAAGTGGGAAAACCTGCAACAAAATATGAGGGAAATTTTGGGGGTGGTGACAAGTCCTAAAATTGACTCATGGGGATGGCTGTGCAACTCTATACAGTGAATTGAGTTATGCCTCATTAAAGTTATTTTTTAAAATGCCTAGAAATGAATTTATCAAGAAATGTACAAGACCTTTAAGAAGATAACTATACCATTTTATTGAAGAACGTATAAAGACTCTAATAAAGAGAAAGACTTCATGTTCCTGGATATAAACATTTCATAACATAAAAATATAAACATTTTCCATATATATTATATATGAATTTCTTATCAGAACCCTTGTGGTTCTATATTTTCTTTAAAAATTACTCAACAGGGGTGCCTGGCTGGCCCAGTGGGTAGAGCGGTACGGTTGGAAAGACATGAACTCTACCCAACAGGTTTCCAACGACTGGCTCAATTATCCAATGTGTTAGCCCAAGCCTCAATTTCTAGGAAGGCAAATTCAGCAGAGAAGGATGGAGATCTTTCCAGGGCCTATAGCTGATTTAACTTACTGGTGGCCCAAAAGGAAGACAAGAGTGGTCAGTGGGGGGCTGAGGCGAGAGGGAACAAGTATGTGGAGGACGAAGTGCAAGAGGAAAGGGGACTGAATCGCCAGTACTGTGGCACGAACAGGCAGCTAGGACAGTCTGTGCAGGGACAGGGCACATCTTAGAGCTGGATCTCCGTCCTTGTGACACTACCAGAATTCCCATCTGGTTAGGATAGATTCTCAACACCATAGTACACATCAGGGTTATCCAAGGAATTTAAAAAGTTCAGATGCCCATGCCCCACTGTAGACCCAGCTAAGAATATTTTAGGGTGGGGTGTACACATGAGTATGTTAAAACTTCAACACTTGATTTTGAGGTGTAGCTTCTGGAAAGTGCAAGAGCAGAGCATTAGGTCAGCCCTTGAATCGAGGACAGCTGCAGCTCCTGGTGAACTTTGCCCTGGGCCAGACACAGAAGAGGGAGGAAAGAAAACAAAAACAAAAACAGAAAAGAAAAAAGGAAAGCCTGCTTAAGAGAGTGCAGTAATAATTACTGCAGTAATTACTGCTGTTTTCCTGGGGATACTCAGAACCTCTCCAACTGCAGATAGGCATTCTGGGAACTCCCCATGGCACCTGTCCAGACCAGTCCAGGGCCAAGCTGAGCATTTCTCCACTGGAGAGCTGGGGATCCGGTCGCAAGTACAGATGCTTTTTCCCTGCTCAATTTCCTGTCTCTTTCCTGCTGCGGCTATAAAGGATGCTATTACCTTACAAATTCGTTCTATTAGAACGAAATATATTCAGAATTTCCCCTTTGGGTCTACAGGTATGGTGTTTTCAATGTGTGTTTCTTACACACTGGGTTGTTTCAGTGTCTTGGTGGTTTTAAATTCACTCAGCTGTACCTACATAATGAGAGAGGCAGGTATGGGCAGGTCAGCACCAGTATTTGCTGCCCAGGAAAATGAGAAGAGGAACGAATTAGTGATTCAAATATGCTTATAATTGAATTCTTTCTTTGACCCATTCACATATTTTTCTTAATTCTTTGAGGTATTGTAAGGCAGGCAAATATTCAAGTTTTGATTAAAAAAAAGAAGAAGAAGTGAATCATCTTCCTAAAGGAAGAAAAGGAGGTGATTATTTTCCCTCTTTCTGGTAAACTGACAGGAAGAGATTTTCTCTGCCTAATTTAAAGAGAGGCACAACATGCAATTTACAGAAATGGTTACCTAAGACATAGAGGACAGTCTCTTCTCCCATTCTTTTTTTTTTTTTTAATTTTATTTATTTATTTCACAGAGGGAGAGAGATCACAAGGAGGCAGAGAGGCAGGCAGAGAGAGAGAGGGGGAAGCAGGCTCCCCGCCGAGCAGGGAGCCCGATGCGGGCCTCGATCCCAGGACCCTGAGATCATGACCTGAGCCGAAAGCAGAGGCTTTAACCCACTGAGCCACCCAGGCGCCCTCTTCTCCCATTCTGATAAACAGTAAGTAAGCTGTGTTAGTCACAGAAGCTCTGCAAAGGACAGACAGGACAACTGTACTTTTTCAGTCTTGCAGGCGGTCACCCACAGAACTCGGGTATGACAAAAAAGGCAGCTTAATTTAGACGTGCGCTTAGGCCTTCTCTGGGAGGCAAGGTCACCCTGTTCTTGTGAAATGTGTGTACAGAGGTTCACAGAGAGCAAAAATAAATTACAAAAAGCCAAAGATAAAATGGAGAGAAAGATGATGATACCATTAAGATTTGTTTAAAGTCACAAAACCAAAATGAACACACAGACCAAAGTCTGTCGGCAGAATTAGAATCACTAAAAATGGCTAACGTGGTGCCGTAACAGTAACAGAACGGGGGTTCATTACAGGGACAAAACCAGCATTAGGTTCCTGAGTTGAGGCCCCCAGCCGGATGTCTCCTGTGCCCATCTTTGAATGACAGCACATGGTTTCAACTTCATGCCAGGAACATGCACGTGGGATGGGGAGTTCTTACTCATTTTGGGAATAAGCAGGCTGCTGGCCAAAAGCAAGGGCAAATAAATAGCATGCTACGGGACCCTCTCCTCCCCAGTTTAACCAAAGCAATCTGGTTTGGCCAAGTAATTCTCAATTGTTCTGCTACTGCAGTAGTCTGAGAAGCTTCATATAACAAGAGCATTAAGATGCATGATGCTAATTAACTTTCACAGTCGACTTTCCTCCCCGGGATGCATGTTAAATTATAGAGAAATCTGTAGCTACTTCCCAAATCATATATATACATATATGTATATGTATATACACACATGTATACATACATACATATATATATATGATTTGGAAAGTATATATGTATATATATTTTTTATGTGGGGCTTGAACTCATATCTCTGAAATCAAGACTTGAGCTGAGATCAAGAGTTGGATGCTCAACTGACTGAACCATCCAAATGCTCCCCAAGTCATAGTTTTAGATACATGCTAACCTCCTATAATCCCCTTCTACCTTAACTGGTTCCAAACTGCTGGTTACAACACTGACCACTGGAAATTCCTTTCCTATTGGATGTGGAAACTAAATAAGTTCCTTAATCTTCCCCGTGTTATTTTATACACACACACACACACACACACACACACACACACACACACACACACGTATATATATCCTTATTATTATGTTTAAGTCAATTTCTTTTTTTTTAAAGATTTTATTTATTTATTTATTTATTTGACAGAGAGAAAGATCACAAGTAGGCAGAGAGGCAGGCAGAGAGAGAGGAGGAAGCAGGCTCCTTCCTGAGCAGAGAGCCCGATGTGGGGCTTGATCCCAGGACCCTGAGATCATAGACCTGAGCCGAAGGCAGAGGCTTTAACCCACTGAGCCACCCAGGAGCCATTTAAGTCAATTTAAACTGAAGAAGTTGATCAGGGGTTGGGGATGAGGGTGGGAGTGTGGGACATAGGAATGGGGTGGGAATAGGTTTAATTAATGGAATATTTTTATAAATGGGAAAGGAGAACTCAAAATTTTACATGTGTTTTAAAAATCGAAGTATAGGGGCACCTGGGTTCAGTTGGTTAGGTGGCTCAGTTGGTTAGGTGGCTGACTCTTGATTTTAGTTCAGGCTATGCTGGGCTCCGTGCTCAGCGGGGTGTCTGCTTGAGGATTCTCTCACCCTCTCCCTCTGCCCCTTCCCCCATGCACACACACACACTCTCTCCCTAAAATAAATAAATAAATTCTTTTTAAAATTTGAGGTATAATTCACATACCATAAAAGTCACCATTTTAAAGTTTACCCACTATAAAATATAAATATATGTTTATAAAATATTTTTGTGGAGCCTCTCCTTCAAGTCAATCCATCATTTTTGTTCTGGCAAATAACCACATACTAATAGCTATATTTAAAAGCAAATAAAGACCAGAAAGAAGGAGGAGAAGGGGAAGGAGAAGAAAGCCTGCAACAAACAGAAAGAAAAAGCACAATGAAAATGAAAGGCAAGATAAATAAGTCACTCTACGCTATGCATTTTGTAAGATAATAAATGGCAAACGTTCATGTGATTCTATGAGATAGTCCTTTGTTGATCTGCACTATTTCTCTACCTTGTAGCTCTGGCATTTACTTATTACAAAGCAGCACCAAGGAATCATAGGATTCCAAATAGTGGTATTCTTTTTAAAAGCAACAACAGGGGCACCTGGGTGGCACAGTCAGTTAAGTGTCCAACTCTCGATTTCGGCTCAGGTCATGATCTCAGGGTGGTAAGATTGAGCCCCCCCTCAGGCTCTGCTCTGGGAGTGGAGCTTGTTTGAGACTCTCTCTCTCCCTCTGCCCCTCCTCCCCCCAACCTCATGTCGTCTCTCATTCTCTCTAAGAAAAATAAATAAATAAAACCAAAGAGTAAAATTCCCAGAGTTTCCCATGGGGATTCTAAGACTTAACCCCCAAAAGAGACATAGTGGAGATGCCCAGGTTGTAGCAAGAACAAGAAATGAGCCCAACCCTTGGAGACTGTTGGGTCTCAGACAGGGTTTGAAATCAACTAATTTTACTGAGTCTTTTCCTTTTCTTGATAAAGTCCAAAAAGCTGATTTGCTAAGGTCTACAGGAGGTCTATAATCTAGGTCTCCTGACTCTTGTCCTGAGCCCAGTTCTCTACAGACTGTTCCTCTTCCATACTGGCCAGACATCCCTTATTCCTTTGGGTAAATTTAATGACTCGGATATTAGGAAAAGATAAACATTTTTTTTCAAGATTTATTTCTTTGAAAGAGAGAGAGAGCACGCAAGCATGTGTAGAGGGGGATGAGCAAAGGGAGAGGGAGAGAGAGAAAGAAGCAGACTCTGTGCTGAGCTTGGAGCCCCACTCGGAGCTCTCGATCACATAACACTGAGATCATGACCTGAGCCAAAATCAAGAGTCAGATACTTAACCGACTGAGTCACCCAGGTGCCCCAAGATAAACATTTTTTTTTAATCGAGAGTCTTCATTATCTACTACCCAATACAACCATTGACAAAATTTTGCTAGTTTATTTCCTTATGCAAATATTCATAGGAAGACATACATAATTGTGGAATTTCCTATCTGGTTGTTTTCTAAATATTACATGTAAGCATTTTCCCAAGTTCTTCAACTTTCTTTTCTTTTTTTTAGTTCTTCAACTTTCTTTTAAAAATGGAAGTTTTAATGGGTGAATGGGGTTGCTTCATTGTGATCCACCATCTTTTATGCAACTAATACCCTAAAATTAGATTTTTGAGTTGTTTCCAATATTTTACAATGATATCCATACTACGGAATACTATTAGGTAATAAAAAAGAGTGAAATATTATTACATGAAACAACATAAGATGGTTTTCAAAGACATTATGCTAAGTGAAAGGAGTCTGACACAAAAAGCCACATGCTATATTGTGATTTCAACTATATGAAATTCTAAAAAAACAAAACTATAGTAACAGAAAGTAGGTCAGTGATTATCTGTGGCCAAGGGGAAGGGAAGAGAATCTATTGGAAAGAGGCATGAAAATATTTTTTTTTAGGGTAATAGAACTATATATTGATTGTGACAGTAGTTACACAATATAAACAATTACAAAAATTCTCCAAACTCTACACTTGAAATGGGTAGATTTTGTGTGTAAATTATACCCCAATAAAGCTGGAAGAAATGAAAACAGAAGCAAAGATTACTTATGAAATTTCTTGAAAAAAACCTTATTTTCATTTTTGCATATTTCCTTTAAATTTTTGGCTATATTCATATTCTATATAGCTATAATTATAGAATATATGTAAATTTGTATTTTAGACATTTTTATACACAATTTTACATATTTCTATATAGTCTTCATAATTATGATTTAAAATAGTTATACATAATTGTCCAAAGCCAAAAATCATTTCCCTACTGTTTAACAGGTGAACTACCAAATTTTAAAGCAGATGATTCCTTAAAAAAAAAAAAAAAAAAAAAAAAAAAAAAAAAAAAAAAGGCAGATAATTCCTCCTCAATATTCGGATGCCACCAAGTGGACAAACTGTGCAATGTTGCTGAGACCAAGTAAACCATTTTATAAATTTTATAAATAAAACAATTAATTTAATGTTTAGTTTTCTAATTTAAAGATTATTTTTAAAGTCAAATTTTTAAAATTAAAACAGATCATTTTACAATTTACTAGACTACAATCCTCATCTACCTCTTTTAGTTACTTAACTCTCAAATCTCGATCTGGGGAAATCAGTAAAGGAAAAGAACTTCCAGTTGAGACCTAGTTCTTTACAAACTAAAGCCATAGGTGTCAATGTTAGACATGGGTCTATCACAAGCCCCAAACCAAAAACTCTTGCACACATCTCCAAAAGCAAATAGTCTTTGCTGTCATCCAATCTAGTGACTTCTAACACAACAGTAAAGCCTCCCGGAAGGTACGATGAAATCGGAGACAAAAAGTTGGTGACAATTGTATGGAAGGCAGAGAAAGATACCAGGAGACTCATTACATTTTGGGCAAAGACTTGCTAATTCTCTTTATGAGTCACCAGGATTTTCTCTCCACAGTCCCTGGCCTCTCCAAGTTCAAGCTTTTACGGTTGCATTGAAACGGCAACTGTCTAGAGCCACGAAAGGAAAGATTATTTCAGGGAAGTGTTTGGTCCCTGCCAGGGTCGACAAAAGAATGACTTTTTCAAAAGAATGCCTTTGAATGACACTGAGCCACTGCCTGCCACCAAGCAGAAAGATGAACACGCAGCTCTACCTGTGACCCAACACTGCTCCCAATTATTTTTTCTGGCACTCTTTAACCCTCTCCATCTTGCTGTCAATCTCCATAAATTGAAAAGGAATAGTTGAAAAAAAGAAAAGGAAAAACTCTAGGAGCGCCACTCCCAAGAACTCTTAAAGGAATGCCATAAATCCATAAAGTGAGAAACCAGCCAGAGAAAGAAAAGATAGCTCCCTGAGACATAACTATGGTTTCATTGTGACAAATTACAGAGGCTTATTTCTTTCTTTTCTTTTTTTTTCAACATTTATTTATTTGAGAGAGAGTAGGGTGAGGGGCAGAGGGAGAGAATCTTCAAGCAGACTCCCCGCTGAGTGTGCAGCCCGATCTCACGACCCCAAGATCATGACCTGAGCCAAAACCAAGAGCTGGATGTTCAACAAACTGATCCACCCAGGCATCCTGGTAGGCTTGTTTCTATTTGCTGAAATATTTGTTTGCTTGTTTCCTTCCTTCCTTCCTTCCTTCCTTCCTTCCTTCCTTCCTTCCTTCTGTCCTTTCTTCTTTTTATCCTCCCTCCCTCTCTTCCATTCTTTTTTTTTTCTTTTAAAGATTTTATTTATTTATTTGACAGAGCAGGAGATAGCCAGAGCAGAAACACATGCAGGGGGAGTGGGACAGGGAGAGAACCAGGCTCCCCTCTGAGCAGGGAGCCTGACACGGGGCTCGATCCCAGGACCCCAGGATCATGACCTGAGCTGAAGGCAGATGCTTAATGACTGAGCCACCCAGGCGCCCCACTTGTTTCCATTTTAATTATATTTCTTACAGAAAATACATTATTTCAATACAAATTCAAAAAGTACAAAAGTGTAAACAATGAAAAGTCTTCTTCCAACAGCTTCTCTGGCTGACCAACTCCATTTCTAGAGGCAACCGTTAACCATTTCTTATGAATCTTTACAAAAATATCTTCTATGTAGATGAGCAGTTACATATGTACACTCTCACCATACAGACATTCAGTCACAGTCCCCTTTTCCTTTTGCATAAATGGTGAACCACTATACACAATGATGTATAGTGGGGTTTTTTTTTAATTTTAAAGATTTTTATTTATTTATATGAGAGAGAGAGAATGAGAGAGAAAGAGCACAAGATGGGGTCAAGCCAGAGGGAGAAGCGGACTTACTGCTGAGCAGGGAGCCTGATGTGGGACTCAGTCCCGGGACTCCAGGATCAGATGTGAGCCCGAGGCAGACACTTAACCAACTGAGCCACACAGGGTCCCGGATGTATGGTGTTTTTCACCTAATAATACAATATGTTGGGGCATTCATAACATATCAATATGTAGAGTTTCCTATTCATTTTAAAGCTCTATCATATTCTATCACATGGATGTACCATAAGATATTTAAGGAATTCCTTACTAAAATGAAAGTTTAGCTTGCTTCCAATTTTGTGCTATTTTCATTATTATGTTCTTACCAGAAATTCTCTGGACTAATTTGATTGCTTCTTCAACTGGGTCTGAGTTCACAATTTTGTCTAGAATACCCAGCTTGAGCGCCTCATCTGCCGAAACATGTCTTCCTAAAACAAAGCAAAACAAAACAAAGAATAATGTGAGGTTAAAGCAAAAGCATGACTCTCTCTAGTAGGGAAGGTTATCCGTCCTCGGTACAAACATCTATTATTAAATGAAATAAATAAGCAACACACTGACTATTACAGTAGAAAGTTCACTGAATAGGTAACCAGGAAACTTAGTTCAAGCTTCAGCTCTACCTTCTACTACTATTTGTGTAATAGTGAAGAATTGTGCGGGGACCACCTCTTCCCCCTAAGCAAAAGGGAATAAATAGTACATCTCTAGAGAAGAGATGATTGATTTTTGAGAAGAATAATATGGTAACGGCAGCAAAGTAGCAGTATCTCTCTTACACCAATACACACTGACATACATACCAACACTGATCACAAAAAAAAAGACAGTCCTGAAACATGAATATAGTTAGGTAAATGGGAGGAAATTATTAAGTTGACATTATTTAGGTCATAATCAAAATTACACGGGCTAAATGGGGTGGACTTCTGACATTTTTGCCTACCCAGCATCTCAACCCCTCCCTTCGATTGTGGAGCTGCTATAACGTGAGTTTGGGAGCCCTGGCTTTTACTCCAGAAGCTAAAAGGGCAGCAGAAGTGATCAAACAATTGTTCCTTCAGGTATGCAGGTAGGGTGTGGCCCATGACCCCAAGTTTAGCGAATGGAGTGCTCTATAGAGGGTTGTCAGCCTGCAGTGAGGACACTGAGCAGCAGCTAGCGACATCTAGTGTCTGATGGCGGTGGTACCGGGAGCATCTAGTGTCCAGTGGTGTCCTGAGTTCTTCACCGGGTGTAAATATGTAATTTAATCTGAATATTCTGAAGTAGCGGGTGAAGGGATACAAGCATCCCTTATCACAGGGTCAGAAGAAAGGAGACAGTGACACCTTACTTGCTTTCTTGCCAGTACCATCTTGCCTTGTAGAAAGCGATCATCAAATCAGTCTTGAGGGCAACAAAGCCACAGTCTTGCTGTTCGTACAGTTAGTGGATATCATCTTTGAAACAAACCCTCATGGTTCTTAGTAGTGCTTCAGAGAGTTACAAATGGGTTTACTTGATCAGAGAGACAATTCAGTGCTTTCCTTCAGGGGCCACTCTGCAACATTATTTGGGCCGTTTTCTAGAAGTGCCTTTGAAAACAGGCTTCCAGGTTTCCTCCTGCAGCGAGGAGTGGATGAGTGGCTGCAGGCAAGTTTCCTGTCCATAAGATCACGTGGGGTATAGGGGTAGCTCAGATGGATGGGTGTCTGCTTTTGGCTTATGTCACAATCTCCAGGTCCTGGGATCAAGCCCCATGTCGGGCTCCCAGCTGGGCAGGGAGTCTGCTTCTCCCTCTCCTTCTGCCTCCCCCGCTGCTTGTGTTCTCTCTCTCTCTCAATCAAATGAGTAAATAAAAAAATCTTTTAAAAAAAAGTGTTAACTCCATTGTCGGTGTTACGATTCTAGATATCAGCTTAGGCTATGTTTAGTAAGCCTGTTTTAATGTTTCCCTGACTCATTCTTAAGTTTGCAAGGGAGTCTAAAGTGGAGACCCTAAAACAAAACACAACACAACACAACACAACACACCTGGGTAAGGGGTGAGTGAATCAGCCTGCCTAGGTGAAGGGCACCAACGGCAGACAAAATGGAAAATGGAAACCTGAGTATGAAAAGGATCTTTGGGACCAGTGGGTAAGTACTGTGAGCTAGCCAGAGGGTGCCCTGCAAATTCCTTTAGCTGTAATGATTGCTTCCAGCCTGGACTTCACACAAGTGGAGGTATATCACAACTGTTCTTACAAAGTCAGGGAGATTCTGGGTACTTTGATTCTGTTTCAAGGGCCTAAAGACACAGCTCTGTATATACAACCCAAATCTTCAGGCTCAGGTTTAAACATGCTTTTTCTCTTGCTGCCCTCCGTGTAGACACCACCGAGTGTCCAATGGACTTTAATGAGAGCCTTGCCAAGAGCTACTATGAGGACACCCAGGGTGACTGAAGCTGAGACTTCTCTTCTCCAAAGTGGGTAATCTCGTTTTTTTCCCCAATACTCTTCATGGCTTCTTTTACAATCTTTAGAAAATCTTTTTCTACATAGAATCCTTTCTAATGTCATTTTTAAAGTCCCCCTAAAATTGTACAGACAATTTTAAAAGATAGGTGTATGATTCTATGTTAGTTTTCTTCTAATTCCCTGTGACCTTTTCAGTGCAAATCAAAATCCATTATATCCTTACTGTTCATACTTCTTCTCTTCATCAGGTTAAAAATAGCGGTATTTCTATAAGCAGCAGTGCTTTGGAAAAGGCAATCCTTGTTCACTTCATTTTTGTCAACGAAGCCAGATTTCTTCCTGATTTCTCCCAAGATATGCTTGCCTTTGAGACTTGATGAAAACAGAGACACAAGATTCCTCAATATTCCCCTCATGCTTCAATTTTTATAAACCTTAGACTTTACAGACTCATTTCACACTATTGTAATTTCCCCCATATTTTATTCTGCTTTGCTTCCTTTCTATTTGCTCTTTTGCAGAATGAACAGCTTATGTGCTTTGAATTCTGTAGTATATTGGATTGTAAGCACCCTCTTATGAATTTTATATTACTTAACATACTGTACATTCTTAAAAGTGTACTTATCATGCCATTGTAACTTAAGACAATTTCTAATTGAATTTACTGAAAATCAAGTAATTTAATACTTTTAGTTTTTCTAGCTACCCTTTCATACTCTGTACAGATTTATAATACCTCCCCAGCATTTAAAAGAAAAAAAGAAGCATTTTTTATGCACATAGACTCATACTATTTTCTAATTTGGATCATACATATGCAGTTTTGTATTGTGGTTTCTCTGTCAGAAAAAAATATGGATTTCAATGAGCAGTTCTCAAACTTTTTAAACTTAGAACCACTCTGCACTCCTAAAGATAATGGAGGACTCCAAAAAGCCTTTGTTTATGTGGGTTATTTCTATCAACATTTACTGTATTAGAGATTAAGACTGAGAACTTTAAAAATATTTCTTTATTAAATCACTTTAAAATAAGGATAGGGGGCGCCTGGGTGGCTCAGTGGGTTAAAGCCGCTGCCTTCGGCTCAGGTCATGATCCCAGGGTCCTGGGATCGAGGCCCACATCGGGCTCTCTGCTCAGCAGGGAGCCTGCTTCCTCCTCTCTC